>JAGFPH010011261.1:0-11429 GCA_018207615.1 Philaenus spumarius
ATGTGATAATAACGACGAAATATTATAATTATACTGTTATCGGCAACATACTGTGACTAAACAGTATAGGTCAGTACCTCTAGTTTTTTTTATTCTATTAAACGCTCGGCTAATTAATTACAAAACCAATGAGATTCAAATACTGCGGTCAGCTGTTTAGTAGTACACAGGTTTGAAATAGAGATTTATACACAAGGTCACTAGATAGTAAAGGTTGCCTCATAGTCATGTAAACAAACTCAAACCTCCACTTTTTTGAAATTTCTCGAATGAGGCAACCTTTACTATCTAGTTACCTTGATTTATACACACCTTATTCAGTACAATAACCTATTGTTCGATTTGGCAACGTTGATGAATTTCCATTTTAAATACGCAGTTATACTGTACTTTCTATTGTTCGATGTATTTCTTTCCGTAATTTACGATTTGTTACATTATTTTCACATTTTCTTGCTTTGTGGATACTTTTGGGGTTAATATTGTTTATTTTATTTAATTCTTACATATTTGGTGTATGTGAAGTGATTTATTTTGTTATAATTACATCAAATATCGCGGTAAAGTCGAAACTTAACCTATACAATTTCAACTTTTATTTCTTTCATAACTCATACAAATATTATTTCCCGGGAAAATTTTTGTTGTTTTTATAATCAGTTTAACGTGTTCTTTCATAATATGAAGAAATTTTAAAAAAACCTCTAGTCACGCCGTTCTCCATCTTTACCGAGTAAAGTAGTACAGTACGGTACATAGTTAAATCCATTACAATAGTGCTTTTTACATTATTCTTCATAAATTTTAGCAATTTGAGTGGGCCTAGACAGAGAGTGTAGTGTGTAGTGTTGATTAGACGCCAATCAAAAGCTGTTAATATTCTTTTCATAATTAATATTCTTGCCATTCGTGATTTAATGATAGTTTTAATGATAGGCCACAACCTATTACCAAAATGTTTGAACCCATTATCCCAAATCTATTTTCAAACATCCATACAATTCAAATAATAGTTTTTGAACAAAAAAGGATAGGCCAAGTTCCTAAATAGGATATGGGGCGAGTTCATAAATCCGATTATGTTAATGCTATGTTCAGGTTATGTTTATTATAAAATTAAAATTCTGTTAAGTTTGCCCATCTGAAGAACAGACAGATGTACTTTCTTTTTAAATGAGGTTAGTGATACTTAAACATATAATGTGTCTGAATTCTACGTTTATTCATGCATGATTTAAATTGTTATTTTCAGTTTATTTACTATTTTATTGTAGGCTAGAAGTACCCTTAACTGAAAGCTACAAATTTTTCACTTGTTCGTAATGGTAACCAAACCATTTTAATGGATTTAAGTTAAAAATGTTGGTGTAATTAAGACAAAAACGTATAATTCTACGTGTAATACCTCATCTAAAATAATGTGTTAAATTGCGTTCATATTCCATACCCCTTGGAAATTCTCTCTAGATAATTGCAACCACCAAGTTAATAACTCACCAGCCACTACTGTTGGGGGTGAAAGAAAGTAAATATTTTAATTAAGACAGCCTACATAACTTTAAAACCTGCTTCCAGAGGGCGCATGCAGAGTTTTCCTTCAAAATAAATCTTGTACAAGAAAAATGAGATATATTGGCAGCCATGTTCTGCACTGCACTCCCAAACCTCTTTCTAGAAAACTGACCACTCCCCCCCCCCCCTCATAAGTTCAGGTGAGCACAGATTTGTTTGCATGCGGGTAAAGTGTTGGGTTAAGTTCCGTGTGCGCATCCTTACATGAATATATATTGTTTAGTGAATTCTGTAGTAATCCCATGTAGGCCTATACAGGGTATAAAGTAAGCCGTGATTCACATCGATATAAATTAAATTAATTGCTACATCAACGTAAAACCTCTACCATACCTATTATATGCTGACGATTTGCAAGTGTATAATCACTTTTATATCTCAAAGATGGATGAGACAATAGATACAATAAATGTTGATATTAATGCTATCGATGATTGGGCCGTTAGGCTTGGTTTAACGTTAAATCACAATAAAACTACATCTACATGTATGTTCTAAAAGTCTCGCAAATCAAATTGATTTAAGTAGTGGGCCGAAACTTATAGTAAAAGGCAATGATTTACCTTATTGTTCTAAAGTAAAAAATCTTGGTCTCACTATAAACAATACTCTAAGCTGGACAGACCGTGTTATTGACACATGCAATAAAGTGTTCGCTGGTATGCACACTCTGAAGAAAGTAAAAGATTGCTTGCCGTTTAAGGCTCTTCTTTACCTTGAAGAAAACTCCCGAGTGTACAATATGATTTCAATGCAAAAGGCCTGACTCATGCCGCAAAATCGTTGAAACATGCATTCGTAATACCGTGTTTCGGATTCTATTTATAAATTAATAATCTGGGAAACTACTTTAAATTATAAATAAGGCTTTATATTTTTTACGTGTTAGCTTAAAATATGGAAATTATTGCTTAAAACTAAAAAAAATGCTTTAAAAATTATATATTTTTACTCATTTAAACTGTTGATTAAAAGGAGTTGCCGACGATTTCTTTCAATTATGAGATATAAGACAAAAGCACAAGTCCTTTAAGAACAATTTAAGATGTTTCACAACTTTTTAGGTTGAAAAACGGCGTCCGAAACACGGTAGTACGAAGTGCATATTTTTGCTGTTTTACGCAAGGTATAGAAGACCCTTAATGTCAGAGTGCAGCTGATGAAAACATTAATTTTTCTATATCTTAACTACCGGTATTGTGATACTGTTATCAATGACATGACTGTGGAATTAGCTAACAAACTTCAGCTTGCTCAAAATGATTGTTTATGGTTCATTTTTGAGTTAAAACGTGACGATCATGTGACAAAATATTATAAACAAATTTCAATTCTAAAACTTGGTATCACATTTTGTTGTTATTGCACGCTATTCTGCTCACTGGATTGCCTCGCTATCTGGCAGAAAGGTTTGTCTTTAGCTCACATGTAAATGCTACCGACACACGACGAGGAGCTTCATTATTACTTATATCCAGGCACAGAACTGAGGTATTTAATAAATCTTTCACTGTGACAGATTCACTGTGCCCCGTATTCAGGGCAAGAAGGCTTTGGGTTGTTGGTTCTGCGACAGTTTTGGGTAGTTTCAGGCGCTCGGGTGGGACTTGAGGCATGTTCTAAAATCGTGCATGTTTGAGAGTGTAAGTGTGTTTATGCATATGTTTATGTATTATAGTGTAGCATAATTAACTTTTAATTTCATTTTACTTAAGAGATAATTGTGTATATTTTTAGTTTTTATACATTATGTTGTAGAAGTAATTATTATTTGTAGTTTTGTTTGTTTATTAATTTTTTTTGTAATAGGAATTTTTATGTATTTATGTATTTGTAATTTCGAAGTTAAGTGGAAGAGAGGACCCAATGGTACTAACTTCGCCTCACTAGCAATAGAACTGATAGAACTTATCAATCATTTATCAATGTAAATTTATTTCCGTATTCATGATGATAAAAAATAATTTTAAAACACATATACGATTTAATTATTTATTTTGCTTTCCTCAAAATTAACCGATTTCCTTCATATTTGGTATCAAAATAATCAGGCGATCAAAACACAGCGCGTAATTACAGTGACTAGATAGAGACAGTGTGGCCAACGAGCGCTGGCCGCCATATTGTTTCCAACTTAACACGGGTTTATATTAGCGTAGGGACGATTTTTCGCATTTAACTCCAATTTCCGCTTCAAAATTGTTCTTATGCAATTGGATTAATATATTGTTACAAAAATTGTCAAGTATAAACCATTTTTTCGTTAAATTTTCCTCACTAAATGAATGAATACAGAAAATACTGGCTGGCACTTTTTTACTGCTCGAGCACATTATCATTTAAACATCTATATATTCTAATTAAATTTAGTGAAGTATATACTATTATTATTTTTCTTAATAAGAAAGGTACAAACAATATTTCTGTGTAGTTGAATTTTTTAACAACTATAAACAATATAAGTAGTTTAGTACAAATGGAACAAAACTACTATGGTACATTTAGCCCATTGAAATGTCAAAAGTTGGCCCTTTGAAAAATACCTAGTTTTTTAAATTATAAATCCAAAATTAGAAAATGTAAAAATTCTGTTTTAAAAGAAACAATTAAAAAAATATTTTTTTCCAAAAATACATTTTTTGGAGAAAAATATTAAATTTTGGTAAAATTTAAAAGTTTACGTATTTAAAAAATGTATGAATACTATAAAATGTAAAATTAGGGTTTCTAAACTATATTATAAAAGATACATATATGCTATCCAAAAATAACTTCAAGTGTAATTTTGTGCGTTGTTTTATATATCTTTTGTATTCTAAAAACTAGTAGGCCTATTAGTTTTTCCACGAGTAAAAAAGTTCATAAAAACACAAAATATGTTTCCGACAAGGCATAAAATAAAGCCTAATATATTCTAAATAGGCCTACACAAAAATATAGTAAACACATTATTTAGTAAGTAGGCTACCGTATTGAAAAGAAATAAACGGTATCAGTTCACTGACACAAACTTTCTCCCAACTTACTGTAGTCAATATAATATTGTTTTTAATCATTTTATTTACTACTTTTTAGAACAAAACAAAAAAATAATATTCTACCTACGTCAATCTTATAAAAAAATTATTGTCCCAGGCGGGATTCGATCGTGCGACCTTTAAATTACTGGCCGTGCTCGCTACCGTGGTGCTACCCCGTGCGGCCACTGCCGCGATGCTAGATTGACAACACAAACTTGTTTATTTTTAAACATTTCCCCATAATTATAAAACGCCGAAGTTTTGATAAAAGCGGGTGGTGTCAGCATCTTAAGCACTATAAATACTGAAAATTTGATCAAAATCGTTAGAGCTGTTTTTGAGAAATTTGCATTTTTGTCATTTTTTATGGGTTTTTAGGGGTAAATTACCCTTAAAAATTAAAAATTCCAAAAAATGAAAAAAACGCCTGGAGATATTAGGGTTTAGTACCTACATACCAAATTTCATGAAAATTGGAACAATAGTGTCCTCTCTGGTCGTGTATACATACAGACAGACTGACACCACTCTAAAAACACTTTTTTGGGTTCAGGGAGCACCAAAACAAAAAATTCCACTAAAAATATTTTTGGGTTCAGGGAGCACCAACACAGATAATTGCACTAAACAATTTTTTGGGGTTCTGGGAGCACCAAAACAGATAATTCAACTGAAAATTCAAACATTTTTACGAAAACAATACTTTCTCCATATACTACGTATAGGGTGGAGAAAGTAAAAATATGGCCAGTAGGCGTATTGTAAATTTGACATTAAAAGGCATATGTTCCAAAAAGGCATACAACGAAGCCTAATTTATTATAAACAAAAATATATTAGGACTACCCCATTATTTTGTAAGTAGGCTATATTACAGAAAGAATTAGGTAGGTAAAGTTATAGTTTTCACGCACTCAAGCAATTAATAATAGCCTACAGTGACAAGAGATAAAAGTAGACTATAATGTAATAAATCATGTACCAAATAAATCTGAAAAATCTCCTGAGTACAATGATATATAATATAATATAACTTAATTATTGCTAAAATAGTACTCCAGGTAGGCTACTCTGCCAGAAAGAAGGTTAATAATGGGAGGAATGAAAATAATAAATACAATCATTTACACAATGAAAAATAATTGCATACAAACTTTATTTTAGGTTTACATCACTGTTTACATTTTGTCTTCTTAATACTTGTACTTAATACTGTCAAAACCACTAAAAGGGCCAGTTATCTCTAGTCTGTAATTTCAGTTTTCACTAAGTTAACACTAAATTACAACTGAACAACTGAACTATTTAATAAACTTAATAATTAAATCATAAACTAGGAAAACCCATACAAAAAAGCAAGAAAAACAATGACATAACAGCAGTAATATCACGAAAAAAACTAATTCCTATTTAAATAACATTACTGTAAGTAGAAAAATGGAAACAATATGGCGCAGCCAATAGAAAACAAGACGTCCGTTGACCACACTGTCTCTATCTAGTCACTGTACGCGTGATATATTTTGTTATAAGTTTTTCTTTCAATTAGAAAAGATTGCATAATGACAGTGGGACAAGCAGCAATGGCTCATTGACAAAGGCCGACGACGAGCGCCCATCCCCGATCTCGCACAATATACCCAAGGGTATATTCGACTGGTTCCGCCTCATCCTGAGGTGGTATAGACTATAGAAACCCAAATGAATTTCCCTCCGAATTGCTTTCAATTTCCCAACTGGGTTCAAAATTTCCCTCAAAGTACCGGTACAACTATTAGAGTTTAATTAAATTAGTACAGGTTTCTTCAAGTGTAGAGTGTATATTTATGCTTGCTTATAAAAAAACATAAGGTGGGTAAAGACTCCCATTACATATTACTTATATAATAACTCAGCATACCGGTAGCTTTAAACGTTTGGTCACACGATTGTACCTATTTCTGGAGATCTACCTATTCTTTTTTGTCACTCTATAGATTAATCCGCTAAGGAATTTCTTTATCGGCCCAATACGTCGTTATTTTGCAACCAATTTGTACAAATGATAAAATATTGTCTCTGCACTTCCATTTCTCTTCATATGTCCTTTATTTTCGTAATATTAGGGTGTGCTCGCTCATTTCACCCACCCAGTGTAGACTAATTTTATAAAGGGTAGTTAAGTCTCTCCATAATGTTTTTCGCTGCAATCTAAATGCAGCGACTCCCGACTCCTTCCGAAACTGCAGTTCACAACTGTGTTTTGTAAAAAACATGAGGCCTAATTTTTCCTTTGCGTAGTTGGTGTTTGTTTACTTCTTCAATTTATAGATTATGTCAGTTGTGCATTCTATGGAGTTCATGGATTAAGTTTGTGTTAGTGTGGACATATTATTAAATATTATTATTGCAGTTCGGCGTTGTTATTAGCGTTGTGTAAGGTAAAGTTTTTAGAATGAACAGCGTTACATCTTTGCTAATAGTAACTTTTCTTCTTTACCTCTTGAAGAAAAGCGGGCTATTAAAGTGCACAGGTATTTGTGTCACTTCATTATTTACGAGTCATTTTATCAATTAAAAACTTAAATAAACTAATGAATAAAGTATAGGCTACTATGTAAGACAACATTGTTCTCAATTTTCCATTTATAATTAATATCTATACTCCGATCTAGGCCTATCATGAAAACTTTTCAGAGATGTCTTAAAACAACCGAATTTTAGTAAAAACAGGCCTAAAAGTAGAAATTCTTATGTTTAGTACTAAAAACAAATTTGCAGGACCCCCCCAAGGTAATAATTCACCAGCCGCCACTGCAGTAAGCAGTGTAGAAACCAAATCTGTGATTGTATAATCATTAGAAAACAATCTGCAGTTGCTATGCTATCGTCAGAACTAAAAATCTTACGTTTTGTTTTACAATTTTTACTTTTGCTATTGTTGTATATATCTATTTTTATGATGGATTTATCTACATTTTCCGAATTTTGAAATTTCAAGCTTTGAATTCGGTGATCCAGTGGGCCTACAGTTTGTCAAATTGAAAATGTTGATTACGTTATTCATGTTCAATGTAAATACTCAAGGAACATTGTTCAAACGTGTAATATTAAGTATGTTTACCTATAATATTACTCTATGCCTCATTCTGAACACAATGATAGGCCTATATAATATAGGTCATACTTTTATTAAAATTTAGTAATTTAAAAGAAAAATTAAAATGTGTCTGCGCTAAGCACTAAAACTCCTTATCACTGAAAATTTTCTAATCAGTACCAGAATTTCTCATCGCTAATTCTCACATTTCCCAAATAGGTAGAGTATTTGGATATTGTATCACTTGGAATATCTCATTATAAATTATGTAAGCGCCAGGAAATAATATTGAAATTTTAGGGGAGGTTTGGGGGGATCAAAGTTACTACAAAAAACCACCGAACGGATTGGAATGAAATTTGGTACGTAGGTTCCTCTAGGGCCCTAGGTGCTCACTGAGACAGGGTTTCAAATTTTTTTTTAATTTTAGGGGAAGTTTGTGGGGTCAAAGTTACTTAAAATCCCCATAAGAAATACATAATAGCCTATGATATATTTATTGATATTTTTTGTTGTTGTTAATTTACATTTAACTTTGATTTGTCTATCCGTACAAAGCCGGATCGGGCCAGCTAGTAGACCGATTTCACCACTCTCTCAGGTATCTAAGTTGTTTGAGAAGGCGCTTTTGAAAAGAGACCACATGAAGGACATAATTTAGAGAAATTTTTAAGAAAAGAAAATAGCTCTGTGTTATTTTTGAATGTTGCTCAGGCATTTGATAGAGTTTTCCATAAGGGCTTGACTAAAAGTTTGAATAAATCATGTAGCCTAGACGACTGCTTGAATATGACATTTTATATATACTTTGTCGGATAAAAACTGAATACATTTACTCAGATAATACAGCCCGGTCTTTTAAAAATCTCAATAAAAATATGTATAAGTCTTAGCGTGGTTAAAATCAACCTTCCTAATCTTAAACACTTTTTAATTGCCTCTTCCACCTTCCACTACATATTCCTATGCTTGTGGTGCTATTTCCTCTCCTCCAAAGTTTTCTTCTGGTTCTCAATTCTTTCGGACCTGGTCTGAATGTTCTGGGGCACCTCCCCACATTACTCATTTTAACTAAGCGTGTTGTTATATTCCTGTATATATATACTTAGTGTTGTGCATAGGAATATGTAGTTAACGAGGCCATTGAAAGGTATATATGTGAAGGAGGAAGGTTAGTTTCAAAGTAGGCAAAATGAAACGTTTCGTTGGATCTTCAATTAGCATATAGGCCTACATTTTTAGTATGTTTTGTAAGAAAACATTAAATGACTGCTATTGTTAATTTTGTATATTTATTTTTTTAAATAAGTACCTAAACAATAAATGTTTTCATTGATTTTTTTCCTTTTTTATGACCCGGTCTAAAAGACAGTTCATGCCTTTTAACATAACTTTTTTAACATGCCCTCTCCAGGGTTAAGGAGGAGTGCCACAGAGGTGTTTCTTGGGACCTTTATTATATGCATTCTACACAAACGTTGTAATTAATACAAGACTAGTAAGCTCCCGTGAAAAATTACAGCCAGATTAATTAGATACACATCATACTTTATCTAGGCCTACCTATGCTGGCGGGGATTTTTAACTCGGTAAATGTGTACAATATAGTTTTTAAGGATTATAAAACAATAGGCCTATTTGTTAAAATTTTGTAAATTTCTTTCTATCTTGATATTGATAGATCAAATGAGTTAGAAGTTTTTAATATTATAATAAAGAAATTAATAATAGAATATAAGAATTAATCTTCGAATATGTTATACGAAGATTTCCGAAGTTAAACGAATATGTTCTCTTCTTTAAACTTAAGTAAATGAATATTTATATTCATAATAAAAGGTAGTATTTATATTCATTTTATAACCTCAGAGCAAATCTTATAACCTATTACAACCTACATTTGTTCTTTAATTCATATTTTAAGAATATCAATTTTACAAGACTTATATTGATTGAAGTTGTAAACCAAACCTAACCTGTACTCTTGGTTTTGTTTTAGTATTACAGACGATGGGTGAAATCAACTGTTATTATTATATTGTTAGTCATAACCTACATAGGTACACTCGCTTTTATAGGAGTTTATTTACAACTTTTGCAGGCGATACTGCTCTACCGCTGAAGTTACCGAAGAGAGCACAGTTCTCCTCAACTCCAAAGCGCTATAGACGTAACAAATAACTCCCAGCATCCAACTCTCGGCACCCAACTTTCTGTGATAGCGACAGGATGTTACAAAGTGATCACTATAGGGATTAAAATCTAGACATAAACTAAGAATAATTTTAAACTTAGAATGTTTTTGTGGTAATTGACAGACTAACATTACCAATCAGTTCTGTTTCAAACGTATTGACTCTGTCTGTCGGTGTATGTCCGGCCTAAAATCCACCTTAAACATTAATAGCAAACACACCTGCATGCACGTTGTACATAGGATAGGAGAAGACTTCTCAAAGTCGACATTTTTTACTCATCTTAAACATTAGGATTTAAAGACACAAAACAAAGATAAAAAGCCATAACTCAAAACAAAGATAAAAAGCCATAACTTACAGTGGATTACGCGTATAACTCTCCCAGTTACTCTATGTCGTTTTGGTGTCATTCCGAAGTGCCGACCGATATGAACTCTGAGATTGGTAGTCCCGTGATATGACATTACCCTCTCGCAAGTGTTGCACCGCACCATATTGTTCGGAAGCCGGGTGCAGTATTGCCACACTGCCGAAACCATTCTGCGAGCAGTAGATCTAGTCAGCAACTAGATGAACCTCTGCTGGTATCGCACATCAAACACTACACTGAATCCGTTTCATCTGTCCACGTTAATATAATTCAGAAAATATTATATCCGAACCACTGACGTTTAATCCATGACACTTGACGATGAATTGTAACATTTCTTTAGTTTCTTGCTTTCTATGTTCTCCTAAGTCATGAAATATTATATTAATTCTTTTGGATATTTAAACATATCTATACACACAAGATGTCAGTCAAGTCTGTAACCGGATTATTAACTATTAATAATAACGGATGGAAATATTAAATTAATTTTATCACGCCGCTGAACCGCTGACGTGAGTCGAGCGAATTTCCAAAATTACGTTTACACATTTTGGGGTTTCAACCGACTAATTAGCAAATTGGTCTATTTACGAAGGCGCTGATTAACTGCCTACGTACATGAAATATATTAGTAAAATCTGTTTGGGCCTAGAACTTGTCGACTCGGTTTATGGACTGATTCGCATCGGGCAAACTAACTTAAAATAATTCAAAAAATAATCACCGAAGAACTATTAAAATTGTTTACGTAATTAGAACAGTAGAACTTTAGAAATACAGTGGAACTCCAGTTATCCGAATCAATTGGGACCGGAACTCATTCGGATAATAAAAAATTCGGATGGTCGGATTCTTCCCGAAAAAATTTATATTTTAATCTCTTCGGGATTGGCTTCGCGTTTACGCGACTGGAGTAAACTATCCGCACATACTACGGTCGCGTATACACGTTTTATAACTTTAACGTTCGAGTACTGTCATCGCGTTAACACGTTCCCGGCTAAGGACGCACACGTGAGCTTGACACTGAACACTATGAGAAGCGGTCGACGCACAGTGCATTGCGTGCTTCGCACGCCAACCCCCGTATTGGGAGTATTTTCAATACAGGATGCATTGCGTGCTTCGCACGCCAAACCCCGTATTGGGAGTATTTTCAATGCACGATACATTGCGTGCTTCGCACG
>JAGFPH010011262.1:0-13178 GCA_018207615.1 Philaenus spumarius
TACCTGTATCCTAACGCATGCGCACAACGGTCAGAGTTTTGATTAGGTTAGAGGCATTTGGATTGGGGTAGGGTGAGCGGTTACCTGTATCCTAACGCATGCGCACAACGGTCAGAGTTTTGATTAGGACAGAGACACTTGGACCAGAGTCTCCACTTCGTGGAGACGCATGCGCAGTAGGGCCAAAATGTCTCCATGATTGACAGTAATCTGTATAAATTTATAAAAGAAGATATACTGACTGACTGATTCATAATCAATAATCAACGGACAGCCAAAACTATCATAGCTAGAGCCTTAAAATGTTCAGGACATCTATGTACCACTATGTAGAAGTGCACTAAGTAAGGGTTTTACAAATATTGATTTTAAGGACTGAAAATGTTGAAAATATGTTGGTTCACTCCCAGCCCCATGACAGATAAAACAGCTGATTTGAATCAACACAATTCTCCAGGTGTGGCCTTATTCTGAACCAACGCACGTTTGTTGAATGCATTTAGATTCATTACCATAGCAACTAAATTTAGAATCAGAACAGGTAATTATTCTTCACGACCAACAGCTTTTAGGTTAGATAATAGCAAGCAGAACAACGAAAATTTCTAACCATATCATGATTCAAACACCTATCACTTTTAAAATTATGCCAATTTTATTCTTTACTAGGCCTATTTCACAAGTTTGATATAAGATTTACCGAATCTCATTTTAGTCATATTTTATAAATTGCCTCTCTTCTGTATACAAATAAAAAATCTCTGTAATAATGAATCCTCATTCCAGTGAAAATATCATAGAAGTTTTATGATTTTCTTTATACTCTTTATGACAGAGCCCTCTAGATTTGTATATAATACTGGTATTCAATTTAGTACAAGATGTATTTACATTATGCATTTAATACTGTTATTTCTAATTGAATAGATCGACCGTTTTAAATGATAAACTAACGTACTGTAATGAATTAATAACATTATACTAAGAAGCAGGATTTTCCAGAGTGCAGTTAAATTTAAAATGCAACAAACAATACAAGTGAAGTCGATGAATATTTTGCGTGACAAGTTAGCTTAGTGCTAAGCCCATTAGCACTAAAAGTAAAATGTCATGAGTAAAAATCCCGGTGTTGGTATATAGGGTTGGAATATACGATGTAATCGCTAAACTATGCCTAAAGTAAACGGTTACTGATAACCAACATCTATATTCAGTGTCCTACCTGCAGTCGGACAAGTACAACGTATGTGATGTGGCCACAAACATTTTTATTGTATTATATTAACGAGGAGTTATTCTCCGATTTTGTGTGTGTTAGTGTTGTGTGTTGTTCGAGTTCGTGTTTTATGTGTTAATACAAGCCTGACGAAGTCGACAGTGATCGGCGAAACAGCGCTGTAGCTAGTGCTACATTCACAGGACTGAAGACAATTTTGAAGGTAATTTCATTACAATATATAAACAGTCCAAGGCAAACAAATAGTCTATAAAAAACATAGTTACAGTATGAGAGAAAACTAGAAGCTGTATTGCCTATTGCTACGATTGTCTTGCAGTTAGATTAAATGTGTGGTAAATGCAATTTACAAAACGTATAATTAACATACTAATAGCCTATAACGTTGTGAATAGTTTCCTTGGTATTATTGTTACCAATGATAAGTAGACGCGAGATGATCACAGTAAGACTTAAACAACAAGATATTGTATTTCGAGAATCCAAGGCAAAAGATGGAATTTTATAACAATAGGAATACGAAAAGGAGAAGAAAGCTAAGTTTGTAAAAGAAAGTTTATATCATAAAGCGTAGTGTTTAATTTATTTTAAGTGTTGACATGTAATAACTTTAGCTTATTGTTCACAGGATTGGTCTTACAATTTTTGTATATTACAAGAGAGCAAAAATATAATATAAACACATCTATGAATTTAAGTAGAAAGTCAAGATTTGTTAACGATTTAAAACTCTACATTAAACAACTTCATCTTTTAAATTATAAATTCAACTATTTGTGAAACTATTTAGTTTTTGAAGATTCTAAATTTGCGTCACGAAATTTGTAGTGTCTAGTTGATTTCTGGGAGTATTTATGTAGCTATTTAGACATAAAAAGAATTTTCCAGTGGAGAGTAGTTAAAATTTTAAAATTGTGTTGATATACATTCACAATATTCATGGCACTTAAGCATTTTAAAAACAGTTGCAAATTTTAAATATCCCTGAAATAAATTGTCAGAGAAATGGTCGTGCCTGGACTGACTTTTGGGCAATATAATTAATTTCATGGCCTAGTTATAAGTTAAACTATGTCCATACATTTATCAAAGAATTGTTTAAGCAAAGGCTTAGCCTAGTATTTGTGTTTAAATACATTTCAACTTCAAATCTGAAAATTTCTGGTTGTTTAACAACGAAATGAATTATGACGAAATAGTAAAACCAAAGCTATTTTATTCTAACTAAAGTCAAACTTAATTGATTTGAATTGTGTTTTAATAAATAATCTAATATAGACATATTTAAATACAAACAAATACAATCGCAAAATGGATTATATTTTATTTATTTTTCGTTATATATATTTTACTGTCCGCTTATGAAATACTCTTTGTATCTAACAAAATATGAATTTAAATCACTTCATTTGTGTAAATTTACAAAGATAATTATTTATTTTTTAAATTTCTTCTAAAAAACAGAAGCATCTGAATATAAAGAACTGCAGATAATTTTGAAATCGAAGTGTTAAAAATGTTTACGAAGTGAGTTATTTTACATTTTCAAAGAAATTTTTATGCGCAATGTAGCGTTGCTATTTGAGCTCGCCTCCCCAACACTTTGTTATGAAAATCCGTTTATCAACATCAAAAAAATTGTCAACGTGGAAGACTCATTATTAAATCTTAACATTATTCGACGGACAAACGAGGTATCGCAGCATTGACTTGGGTGAAGCAAATATTTTAGTATTTATCAAATAATATAATGTGTTTTACAATATATCTCCAGCAATATATTTCTACAACTAAACAACCTCTTAGCACAGACAACTCTTACAGTTGCCTATTAAACCACGTATGAACAACTTTGCGTCGGTTTTCTGTTGTTTAGCTGCTTTTCTTAAAACCAGTTAGTTAATAAAGACGGCGAAGAGGTGTGTAGTGCAAACCGAACCCCAGTAACTGGACTTGAACCTATGAATTTTATCGTTGAGATTGTCTTATGTTGGTTTTTTTTCTTTTTTTTTAATTCATAATATCGAATTTTGCTCTTTAATAAACTTGTAAATATGACTTGAAAAGGCCGAAAAGCAATCAATGTCCAAATTTGAAAATATTTTTATGAACAAAACTATGTTTGGTATGTGCCTTTTAATGTGGTAGGCAAAATTGTATGGAGTCAATTAATTACTAACATTTATTAAAGGGAATAGGTCTCTTCGTTGTTTAAAAACAGTGCAATCAAGTGATTATTCTAATAAAGAAACAGGATGCCTACAATGAGATTATTTACATAACTAAAATCTTAGTTACTGAATTTGATGCCAATAATTTCAATAATTGTAAATAAGGTCTTTGTTACAATCTTATTATTTGCGTTTGGTGTATTTTCGACAGTATATTGTATTATTATGATCACAAAGGTAATTGTTTGGACCAAATAATTTAAGGTTTATTGTGCTAGTTGTAATTAATTTATAAAAAGGACAGAATACGTGGAATCATCACAATCTCCGAGAAATTTTAGTTTTTTCTAATCTTAAAAATATGTTTCCACTTTGTAATAATATTTTATGTAAAAAAAAACAAATCAGATAATGCATCATTTTTCATCAGCTAAATCTGTAGAAATTTGTGTTAATGAAACATCATACTTTGTTTTAAAAATACATTTACGTTATTTATCAACACTGTATCCCATATTTCGCTGCCGATAATGGCATAATTGTATAATAATGTATTCTTTGTAACGTTTCTCCCTTGTCTATTGTTAGGTAATCCATTGAAAGCACACGAGTGCATTAGGCTAATCATAAAATATGATGCCATTTTTGTGTAAATATGTACGCTTTGTGTTTGCGATACATAATATATCACTTACCGCAAGACCGACTATAGTTCAGAACTTTATTTGATTTTGATAACGCGAAATATAAGAGGTAGACCTATAAATCTGAAAAAAAAAATTCTTTTTAGTTAAAGAAAGCTTTAGATTTTGTTTTGTGTAGGCTAATTGCAGGTTGTATTCTTACAATAAGATAAATTAACATTTTTATCCAAAGCTCCCAAGGTTCGTATCGGAAATGGATAAAGGTAGGATTGGGTAGAAATCCAAATAATGAAAAAAATTTCAAAGACCTTTAAATACTTTATTTCGGTATATTAATGCGCAAGAATTTATAATTTTTTATTTTAGATTAAACTAAAATAGTATTCATGCTAAGATCTAGCTTTCAAAAGACAATTTCTTACAAAACAAGATCTTGAATAATAAGCTCTTAAATTGTTCCTTACACGCATGTGGTGCAGGCCAAAATTAACAAATTTTAGATTTCTTTGGGCAATCCGTTAGCGGCGATATCATTCGTTCTTCGTATTTTTAATAAAAGCTCTTTATCCACCCTAAATGGGCCTTTCTTTCATAATCATTATAATTTTCTGTTAAAAAATACTGAGAAACCTTTTTATAGGCTATTTTGTACATTGTGGGAAAAATTATTTTTAGAGTCACAAATGCCATTGCAATTTTAAATTAGGGTAACGATAAGAAAAAGTTTAAAATGGTAAACAAACGTAATTATTTACAATTTAAGTTTTTAGGTTGTGACTTATAATATTCCTTTATTAAAAACAAATAATTATAAAATATATGCAAGTGGAAGATGGAATGGAATTGGCGTACGAACAAAGCATGGGCTTCCCTAATCTAATGAAATGAACTAGGATGCTCAATTAAACTAATTATTTTAGCATCTAAGTAAGTGATTTTACCCACATGTGGCATACATTAATATAATCAACTCCTCAATCACATATATTTTGTTATATTAGGATGATGGCCAAAAAGTATTGTAAGCCAAAGTTTGGCCGATCTAAGGTAACGCAGATAATAATGTGTATAACAAATATGAATAACAATTAATTGTTCTGTGTATTAATAGTTCAAATTAATAAATATTTATTCATAAATATGAAACCTTGATTCATACATGAAAGGAATATACTCTTATTATACTATACTAACTATGGAGCTTCAACTCTGCTCCATTCGCACACCATCCGGGTACGACGAAGCAAATTCATTCAGATTATTGTATAACTTTGACATTTTCAAGGATATATCGTTTGATTACGACAAAGGCACTTGGTTGAGGGTAGAGGGCGGTGACCTAGATCCTATGATCATGATCAGTAGGGCTAGATTTTGTGCATAAATGACAGTTTTATACATTAGAGATATATTAACCTAAACTAAAAATGTTGTTCGTTGTTAAATAAAACTAACCTATTTTAAATATTCCAAGTTGATTGCTATAGTAATAGTAGTAAATTCTTTCAATATAGGATTAACCTAAAATTGTTTATTTTATATTTTTATCCAAACCAGATATTTTACGTATAGTATGTAAAACAAATGTTTTAATTATAATATAGAAAGCCTTTTTCGTTGATTTTTGTTTATCTTTGATTTTATTTTGTCAACCTAACTTAAAAAAGCTCATTCTAAATTCGCTAAGTTTGTTGATATGGTAACGAATGTAAATGCATTCAACAAACATGTGTTGCTAAGCTTTTGATCAGAATCAGCTGTTTATGTGTTACAGCAGGGCTGGGAATAAACCCACAAGATTTCACTATTTTTAATATCAAATTTTGCCAAATCATTTCCATAACAATTTACCTTCAAATGTATTTGTATTTTAAGTTGAGTTTTACTCTACGTTGATTCTATGTCAGCAAAGACAGGCGAATAAAAATATACAGATTAAGGTAGACCATGTTTACTTGCAATAAATATGAGATTCATTTAATTGATTTCAATACAGTTTTTACAATATGTTACATTATAGGTTTGTTATACCCACCTGACCGTGTGTTACAGTGTCATTTATTTGACCTTAGTTTTGCTTCAATTTTGTACTAACAACTATTTTGTAAATACTCCATATACGGAAATAAATAAAAGAAAAATAGGACTTTTAAATTCACTTATAGGTCTTATACTACAATTAACAAGTTTTGTTTTGATGCCTCTAACTTTTCTACAGATGCCTTTAAAAATCTGTTAAAATATTCTTGAAAATAGCATTTAGTACATGCTTCCTGGTCACTTTACAATGATTCTTTTTGAAAATACACCCTTAAGCACGTTTATATTTCCACATCTTCATTTTTAATTTTGTAAAAAATCTTAAAACTTCTTAAACTAAATTACATGTATATTAAATTCTAATAATATTGCATTCTGTTCTTCAAACTATATTGTCGGATTAGGTGGTCAAAAAGTTTGTCTATACTTCCAACGTAAGTGCAAAGAGCACAGAAGAGGAAGTGCTCAACTATGCTTAACGTCTGTTGCCCGTCTATGGGATTAACTAAAGGGTGCAACGAAGTCTGTCGAATGTAATACACAGTTGTCATACTATTTGAGCAGGGAGGATGACCGCATTCAAGTTTTAAGATAGGTTAACCTGAGAAAGTAAAATAAAATCAATATTCCATAAGAATGTATAGGGTGTTCCATAAGAAATTATGAAGTTTGTCGCCATATTGGGGAAATGGCGGGTAAGATAAAAATTTCAAAGTCACAAAATCAAACAGAACTTTAAGTCCACTGCAATTACTTAACTTTTTTTAACAGCTCTTATAGAGTCCAAGAGAAACACCTGGCACACTTATATCAATCACCCTGTATACATAACAAAGAGCAAAAAGTATATAGGCCTAATAGTATCTTTCAAATATTCAAAGTGAATTAATTGTCTTATAAAATAAATAAAAAAATGTAGCAATTACTGTATTTAGAACTTTCAATTCAGACTAGATCAAATTTTTGAAATCGGTTTTACGCCGTTGTTGTCATAGTTGAAATGAATGTAGGACTTCACATAGGCTGCCATTAAATATGTTCTTCCAAATCCATCAGGTTACTTGTTACGCGGGAAAGTAACAACTATGTAACACCAATTAGGATGTGCAAAGTTGCATGTAGCTGACTATTTTTGTTTAAAAATTACTAGTCTGGACTTTAATAGAAATCCTTGTATAGATGGATAGACGGACAATAAAGGTGTGATTCTTTCTTTAAATTTTAAATCTAACATGGTTTCCAAACGTAATACTTGTAAAAAAAAGTAGGCGTCAATTAATTTGGGTCCAAAGCAATTTAAGACAAATTAACCAATGTGGAAATTGTCTCCGCCTTAAAACAAATTAAAAGGCAAATTTAATTCGTGCGTCAGATAAATAGATCAACCAACGCAGTTAGCTCTTCTCCAACTTGTATTTATTTCCATCTCAAAATACAACTTGATATTCACCTCTGCACAATAAAACCTTTCCATTTATAACAAGGATCAGGTTATGTGCTTGGCATATTTATAGCAATCCTGTAGCCGCGAGCAATCCAGTTAAACGTTGAAATATTCACTTTGCATAACATTATCTTCCAACCCATTAACTCAGAAAGGATGGACACGTTTGGCTTAAATCCAACAGTCTGGTGAAACTTCTAATTTTAGCTGTCCTGAACAGATCGCAGGAGTTATATTTTATGGCAAAGGTAATTTACACATCTGTATGTATTCTAGGTAGATATCTTTCAAGGACAAATTTTAGTTTTTATCCATTTTCTGTTTTAACCTTAAATGAAAGTTTACAAGTCACTAATATTTGCATCCTCCTCTTCGTGCCGAAGCCTTTATTAGTCATTTACTTCCAAATTTTTTAGTAAGTTGTACACTCATAGTTATCGTTGGAGCTACAGAGAAAATAAATAAACGGTACCAGGAACTGGCACATACTTTCTCACAAACATATTTAAATTATTAAACAGATTCACGGTGACTTGTAGGGTGGGGTAGGAGAGGTGATTTTGTATTAAAGTTGTTTTCCCATAAAAATCCATAAAATAGCGGAAAACCAACTTTTCTCAAAAACGGCTCGAACGATTTTGATTAAAATTTTACAGTTTATAGTACTTTAGGTCCCTAATAAACTATAAAATTTTAATCAAAATCGTTAGAGCCGTTTTTGAGAAAAGTTGATTTTTCCGTTATTTTAAGGGTTTTTATGGGAAAATTACCCTTAAAAATAAAAAATTAACAAAAATGAAAAAAAAGCCTGGAGATACCGTGGATTAGTACCTCCATACCAAATTTCATCAAAATCGGACGACTGGTTTAGGCTCTAGGTCTGATAACATCCACACAGACACACAGACACACAGACACACATACAGACACACACACAGACATCACTCCGAAAACCACTTTTTTAGGTTCAGGGGGACCCAAAACGGATATTTCCACCAAAAACTCAAACTCGAAAATTTTGACGAATACAATACTTTCTCCATATACTATGGTATAGGGGGAGAAAGTAAAAAACCATTGTGTTTGTGATATAAAAGTAAACTTTTTCGTTTCATGTAATTTTTTTTAAAGTTAGCGGGTTTTTTAGATACTTGACATTAAAAATTATAAACCGCCGCCATTTTGACAATATTTAAAATAATGTTCTAATTGTTCGTACAGTGATAAAAGGTTACGCCAAAAATAGGTATACAAAGTTTAAAGTCAATATCTTTTCTTCTTCAAAAAATATTAAGTATTTTGTAAAAATCACATACAGACAGACAGACTTAAAATAAGCATCATAGACTCATGTTTATATTGTGAAAATGTTTGTCTGGATGCCAGGAACATATCCACAAAAGGGGTCCAGAGAGTTCGGGGACACCCTATTAAACATGACATAGTAGCTCTAATAAGAAATACGGCTAAACAAGAAAAGTTTCTTATTATTCTCCTGATAAATTATTTTGGTGTTGAAAACATATGTTGGCCCTTTTTGTAAAAAAAAAGATATTATATAGCCGCTTTTTCTAGTTTTATACATTTATATATCGCTTCATTTTGACTTAAATACATGTTGTAAACTAATTCACATGTATAGGCTTTATTTGACCACCTAAAAATTATATAACACAATCAGTAGTACAAAAAGATCATACATAATATTCAGGTAATTTTCAAGGATAAGAAGTTTGGGAATCACAGGTCAATAAGCCTACAGAACCCGAATTGGATACTTATACCTTGCTTAGTGGCATCGTGTACTTAGTATTTAAATAGCACTTACTATTATTTATTCATTAAGAGCTTTTTAAACTAGTTATACGTTTTAATTGGTACGTAATAACACTAGTATAAAAAGTAACTACTAGAGTGTAGTAGGGGTATATTTATCTTTTAAGACTTAAACACCTGTAAAAAGGGTTTTTAGCTTTATACCCTACAGTAAAGTTAAAAAAATCCTTTTAATTAACGTTCACAATATTTTAAAGTCATTCGGTAAAATATATTTTTACTAAAACTCGAATATATCTTTTTCTTGGTTGCAACTCAGTGTCTGTATTATACAGAGTGAAAATTAAGTCTTGAAACGGTTTAATATTTCCTATATAAGGAAAATTTCAAGGTAGATGTGTTTGAGGTACCTACTCTATGTAAAAATACTATTTTATTAAGATTTCAAAAAATTTATCCGCCATCTTGGATCCGTCATTTTGAATGTAACTTTTGTTTTTGTTTTTTTAATAGGAAGGTGGTCATGTGATACATCATTTCGATGTGAATTTCAATAAAAAACCAACGGTGAAATTTTCACATCTATATCTTTAATCGTTTAAAAATGGCTGCCAAAAAACAACGAAATCGTGTTTTCTGATTTTGTTACATTTTGCTGTACTTATACTATTTTTTTCTTTTTATACTAATTATTATACTTTTTGGATTTAGAATTAAATAAGCTTTCAAACGATGTGCTACACAACGATATTTGGGAGTATTTAAAAATGTTGAGTTACAGCCATTTTCATTTTGTCATAATTGATTTCGAGTGGTTCAACCAAATATCGTTGTGTGGCATATCATTTGAAACCTTATCTAATTCTGAATCCAAAAAGAATAATAATTAATATTTTTTTTAATAAATAGTACAGCAAAATTTGGCAAAATCGGAAAACACGATTTCGTTGTTTTTTTTTTTGCCGCCATTTTTAAACGGTTAGGATATGGATGTGTACATTTCACCGTTGATTGTTTCTTGAAATTCTACATCGATATGATATATCACATGACCACCTTCCTATTTAAAAAAACAAAGTTACATTAAAATGGCGGATCCAAGATGGCGGATAATTTTTTTTGAAATCTTAATAAAATAGTATTTTTACATAGAGTAGGTTCCTCAATCACATCTACCTTCAAATTTTCCTTATATACGAAATATTAAACCGTTTTAAGACCTAATTGTCACCCTGTATATGACGTTACACGGGGAAACAATAAGAACAATTGCTATAACGGTTTATATGTTCGTTTTTATTTTTTTACTTTATGTTAGCTAGACGAATGAAGACAGGGGAGCAGCGTGTAGCTCAAATAAATCAATCGTCGGTTACTAGGTTCGAAGCTGCGAAACTCTGTTAGAGACGAGGCAAGTGCCTCTAACCTCTCAGCTTCTCTGCTCCCCAGGTTTATGAGAAAATATTCCTTGCGTTAATAAGGAGCAAGAGTTGACCCCCTCCCCCTAATACAATGAAAATGTCTCAATCAGTCTCACAAATAGTGGCATTTTGTTATTTGTTATTTTGAAAATTTTGTTTCATTAGTAATTCAAATTGTTCCTTTTTTAAACATTTACAGTTTCTACACTTTTCGATAGTTTGGTAACTTATTACGTGGTCAGCAGTTTTAATTCTTGTAAATGGATTGTTTATTCCACACACATGTCGAACAATTAGAATCTTTGGGAAGGGACGTGTGTTTTCTAAATAAACAACATTAAACTGACAGAAACAAAGTACAAAACAAATACAGATGCACAAAATGACAGCATAGAAGTTAGTAAAACTATATAATGTGGATTAAACGTCGACACCATAAGGCGCCTATAAAACACTGAGTAAATGACAACATAACATAAACTGAACTGTCCGTTTTAAGTTTTATTTTCTTATTTTATAGTTCCGCTGTTACAAAAAATAAGCAGTACGCGCCAGTCTCCTAAGTGCAACAAGTTGTCTAACTGACCGCTGGTAGGCGTTAATTTAAACAAATATTTATGATTTATGAGGGGAATACAAAGTGACTGAATACAGAATTTATTTTACAAATAATGTACATTACTACAATTGTAAGCAAAATAATTTAACTTGTATTGTATGTTATATAAACTTAAACTTAAAGGTTCCACCATTGAATAAAATAAAATAGTATATCCTGTGGTCGAAATACGCCCAATTGCGATTGTAAAGTAACCAAATTCAACTCGTTTTTCACACGATTGGAATTTATTTGTGAGTAAATTCTTAATTCGCACCTTGACGTTATGAGGAACAGAATGGAAAAAGGCAAAGAGGAAACTTGACTGAATTAATGATATTTAGTAAACATATGAAATTACTTTGAGAAGTTAATAATTTAACAAATCAATATATTTTATAATTTAATTTGAAATAAATGGAAACAATGTTAAATAATTGTTTTACAAATTGTTGTTTTTATACTATTCAAAACCAACCCCCCAAAGCCTTTTGAAATTAAACACCACCTTTAATGGTTTTCATACTTTCTGGAAACGAGTTCCAAAGTCTACAATCAGTCATAGTGAATGATTAATTAAATATCTCAGTTCTGTATCAGGGTATAAGTAATAATGAAGCTCCTCGTCGTGCATCGGTATACAATTTACATTTAAACTGAAAACAAACCTACCTGCTACATAGCGAGGTAATCCAGTGAGCAATGACAACAAAATATGGTGATTTCAAAAAAAAAACTTTAGATCTGAAATTTTTTAGTAATATTTTGTACAATAATCATCCCGTTTTTAGTTAAAGTGCACCGTAAACAATCATTTTAAGGTGAAGTTTGTTAGCTAATTCTATAAAGAAAATGGTTAAATTATAAAAAAAACTAATATTTTCACTCTATCTTCAAGAAATCTTTCTCCTTATTCAGGGTGTACATGCCAGCAAATATTGTATGCATATATAATTGTATTAACATAGTCTGTCCAGCTAATAGTATTGTTTTTAGAGCATTAAAGCAAATCATTTTGCACTAGTGTACTGTAGCACTTAGGTAAATCGGATCAATTAGGATCAGAGCCGGTTCGGGTTAGCTAAAGAACGTGGAATGTGGATTTTTCCAAAAATATACGTCTGCAAAAGAAATTAAATACATATTATTTTAAATATTTTCCAAACAATTATTTTTACTGCATGCCCGAGTAGAGTTATTATGAAACTAAGCCCAAATAATGCATGTCGTAAACCCAATATCGACAGTAATTTGTACTAAATTTAAAATGACAAAATAGAGAGTTCTGTTCAGATCATCACAAACGTTTGTAAAAACTTGATAAACAAAGTTATTGAAGTGTAAATCACGTCCAAAAAAATGTTTATATAGTTCTCTTGTTGCTGGGGGTGAATCAGATTTTACCGTCACGAGTTTCACCGTTCATTTTGTGAAACGCTCCTAATGTGAAACGTTCCTAATGTGAAACGCTCCTAATGTTAAACGCTCCTAATGTTAAACGTTCCTAATATGAAACGCACCTAATGTGAAACGCTCCTAATGTGAAACGCTCCTAATGTGAAACTCACCTAATGTGAAAAGCTCCTAATGTGAAACGCACCTAATGTGAAACGCTCCTAATGTGAAACGCACCTAATGTGAAACGCTCCTAATGTGAAACGCACCTAATGTGAAACGCACCTAATGTGAAAAGCTCCTAATGTGAAACGCACCTAATGTGAAACGCTCCTAATGTGAAACTCACCTAATGTGAAACGCTCCTAATGTGAAACGCACCTTATGTTAAACGCTCCTAATGTAAAACACGTCTAATGTGAAACGCTCCTAATGTGAAACTCACCTAATGT
>JAGFPH010011262.1:13278-35422 GCA_018207615.1 Philaenus spumarius
CCTAATGTGAAACGCACCTAATGTGAAACGATCCTAATGTGAAACGCACCTAATGTGAAACGCTCCTAATGTGAAACGCACCTAATGTGAAACGCACCTAATGTGAAACGCACCTAATGTGAAACGATCCTAATGTGAAACGCTCCTAATGTGAAACGCTCCTAATGTGAAACGCTCCTAATGTGAAACGCACCTAATGTGAAACGCTCCTAATGTGAAACGCTCCTAATGTGAAACGCTCCTAATGTGAAACTCTCCTAATGTGAAACGCTCAATTCCATCTGTTTGAAAAAAAGTTTTGGTCTTACCGAGATTCGAACCAGCAGAGTCCATCCCCATAGAATAGCGCTTTAGCCGGTTAGGCCACAATCGCATTGCTAATTTAGTATAATATAATATTATTTGAGTTGGGTATATAAATGTAACAGATTGTCCTACATCATAGGCTTAATCTGTTAATATTAATACAATGTATTGTTTAATTAGTATTACCTCTGAAATGGACATTTTGCTTCCTCATTTCCTAAGTTGTGTTAATTAATAAAAAGTTTACACTTCTCCCGTATGGTCTTAAGTACACAATTACATTTTTTTCTTGAAAATTTTTCGAGAAAGCACTATTTTCCCGTTATTTCCGTTTTATGTTACAAATGGCCGCAATTTTAAAAATATTTAAGTGAAGTCAACATAACTTTTTCCCCATATGGGTAATACTAATACAAAGGATTGATACAAATTTGGTATTATTTCGTTAAGTAATTTTTTAGATATTATTGTTTAATAAAAACCCCATCAGTAGGACAACCGAAATGATTTTAGACAAATGAACATTGATTTGGTGTTTACTTTGGACCCAGGAACAATCCCAGAAAATATGTGACAAGAGTTACCCCCACCCCCACCCCGTCATACAATAGTTTTACATAATAGTTAGGAGAATTAAAAAATTTTTGAATAGCCTAGATATTGCGACTACTAGGGAAGTAATGGATTGTTTGTACGGCGAACTAATTTTTACAGTAAGAATATTGGTCGTAACAAAAATTGTTTATATAAAAGTGTTAGACAATATTTTGAAGGTTTGCAATAACTTTGAGATTTGATACAGTGGCTTTTAAAAGGTTATGCATTTTTCTGTACGTCAATCCCTATTTCTCCCTCCCATTGCAATATGGGTTGCAGCTATCAAAAAAGTTACGGAGAAAGTATTTTGCTAATATTTAAAATATTTACAACTATTTTGAAATAAGGCAATTTTTTTCCTGCGGCCTCATTTTGGTCACCCTTGCAGGAAGAGTTAAACGTATCCAACATTTTTTTCAAATGACACTTTAGATAATATTTATTAGATTTACAGTAACTCTAAACCTACTAAACTTACTGTGATTTGAATCTATGCCTACTAAGGGAGTTTCTTTGTCGCCTATTTTTCCATTCCTTGCGCTGGCACTTGGGATTATAGTTATCAAAAACGTCTCAGAAAAATGATTGTGGCCGTACTTCAAAATGTACAAAAATTTTGAATTTACTCGATATTGTGTCTTTTAAGGGAGTAAAGATTTCTTTTATTTTGCGATTTCATTTGGAAAAAAGGTGTATATACGAAAGTTTTGGATATTGTTTAGAAAGTTTACAATAATTTTGAATCGAAAATAACACTTTTAGGCTAACCTGAAATAACTTTGTTAAATGTTTTTTTAAATCATTTTCTTTTTTAAGTAAACATGTGAAAATCTAATTTTAAGAAAATTGATTTAAACTAGGTAAATAAGAAATAAATATAAGATACAGTTGTTAAAAAAACTTAGTTCCCTTTCCCGTTAATATGGCTCGACCAACAGCAGCCGTCCACTCTTTTAGTATCTATCCATCCGAATTTTCGTCTCAATAAATTTATCAAAACATTGCTGTTAAGACACCGTGAATTAAGTCTACTAATGATACCATATAAGAAGACCTGATTCTTGTCTTCTAAAGTGGTGTGGAAATCATAATTTCATATTATTTTAACGCAATGTTTCGTGAACAATCATAAGAAACAACCTTCTCAGCCCGTTTTTGTATAAATTGCCAAAGCTACAAATTGCAAGATCAACTACAAGATCGTCGACATATTTTCAAAAATCTGTTTTCGATTCGGTCAACCAACCGGTCGTTAGATTTTTTAAATTATGTTTAATCTTTTTATGAAAAACCAGTTAGGTATCATCAATGAATACACTGTATTCATTGGTATCATCGCCTGGAACAGAATGGAGCATGCAGGAGTACCTAAACTTAACATAATACCGAAACAAAATAAACTAACTCACGGCAACTAAAACCAGTTAACGAAAATTAAATCTACACAAACTTTACATATACCAACCAATAATTACAGATACAACTAAAAATATTAACAATACAAAAAACACACAAAGCACATACTTAAAACTAATTAACCGAGCGTAAGCGAGGTCTCCGTTTTAACTCGACCGTTCGGCATTTCGTCTGTGTGTCTGTATGTCTGTGTGTCTGTGTGTCTGTCAAACGCCTTGACCGATTTCGATGATTTTTTGCATGAATGTTCCTTATTCTAGGCCGAGCCATGTATGTATACGGTTTTTTTTCCATTTTTCATTTTTAACCCCTTAAATAAAATAAAAATGGCGGCCGGACCGTTTCTCTCAATGAAAGCTTTTTTCCTTAGCCAGTTTGTGGCTTAACCGTAAGTCGAATTTAAAAACTAATAACATTTTGCTAGAAGCAAATTAAATTTTAAACAAAATAGTATTCTTGTTTTTTTCCGTATCTCTAACGGTAAGCTTACAAAATGGCCGTAAACTTCGAATTTGTTAAAAATCGTCCAAGTTTTTGTATTTCAACCATGTTTTTATACGTTTATTCTAAACCAATTCAAAAGTGTTCCATAGATTTTTTGTAGATAAAGGTTTAAAGAATTCATATATGCCAGTAAAAAAATTATTGAAGTAAAATTAAGAAAGTTATCAGCTCAAGAAACAATCACGTTCAGTAACGAAAGGAAAATGTTTAAATTTAGGCCTACATAAAAAGTAATAAAAATTATTGTAATTTTTTTCATAAATGTAAAAAAGTTTCGTAATTTAGTTCTATAGTACGTTCAGCGACGGTTTGCAGTAAATCACTGTGTTCTGTGGCCATTTTCAAGCTTTAAATTTAGACTTTTAATGCGTTTTTTTAGTTAAATTTTAAATTTATACACATGTGACTTAATAAAACATTTATTAAGAAGTTTTAATTGTCCATGTCTTTCCCTGTCATCCGTCATAGGTAGCGATTTACTGCAAACTCTCGCTGAACGTACTATAAATAGAATTGTATAAAAATATTTATCAATTTCAAATTTCTTATTTTGAAAACACCAGTTTTTATGTTCCTACTACAAGACTGCTAACAAAACTAGGCCTGTTTTGAATAGTAATTTAGGAATATATCATTTGCCCAAAAATGACATATTATTATAAGAAAGTGTAGAGGATAAATCAAAGAATTG
The DNA here is from genome assembly GCA_018207615.1 of Philaenus spumarius. Classification (NCBI taxonomy): domain Eukaryota; kingdom Metazoa; phylum Arthropoda; class Insecta; order Hemiptera; family Aphrophoridae; genus Philaenus; species Philaenus spumarius. The sequence goes on from JAGFPH010011262.1 coordinate 16,793, forward strand.
AACTGTATACCTGTAAATTATCATTGTAAATTTCATAAAAGTATTTGACTTAGCTTTACTTGAATTACAAAATGAGATGAAACAAATGAAACCTCACGGCGATAAAGGATATACAAAAAATGTCCGTACGACAGCGTGGGAAGTGTTGGTACATGGTTGAGATCACTATCACGACGTTTTAACATCGTTTGTTTTCATTATTTCTAATATTGGAATATGATATGGAACTTAAGTTAACTTATAAGTTAAGTTTGAGTTATTTAAGTATGTAAATATTTAATTGTATGATGTCCCTCTATAACGCTATATTTTTAGCTATCTTAAGCATTATTAACCTAAATAAAACACAATGCCTCTAAAAGAAAATCTTTAGCAGTTAAAGCTCAAGAAAAAAAAATAAAAACGAGAACTAGAAATCCCGGAATCGTGGGAATTGTAAATAATGTTTCACTGGCTAAACCTTGTGCTTACTTCCTTACTGGCACACTATTTTTAACCTAAGCTCAAAACCACATTTGTTATTTTAACGAGCGAGGTCTACTGTTCACAGAACTACTAGTTAATAGGGATTGACTATAAACTATATTAAGATACTCTACTAACTATTAACTATACTCTAGTTTTAAAAAAAACTAAAAAAATAAAACACCATAGTAAAATGTAAGAACAAAATAAAAAACATTGTAACACAAAATAAAATATTTTTTTTTTTATAAATCTTTACATCTTGTTGTGAGTTTTAAGATTATATTGAGATCCTAAGTAGATTTTTATGTTTCCTGTAGTGATCTGATATAAAAACATCACCCTAAAGTGCAGGTGAAATTGTAAGAAATGTTTTAATATAACATGTGTGTAAATACGTGTACATATGTTTTTATTTTTGTAAGTATTAAAATGTATGTTTGACTCAGTACCGCGAGGAGCGTAAACCCACTCTCAGTATGTGCTAAGCTGCACTCCAGTGTGGAGAAAACTTAAACATATACAGAACTTCAATATCAATATATAAGTAAAAATGAATTATGATGCACATTTTTAAACTAAAAATTTTTATGTAGGTAAGATTGTATGCTATTTATAAGCTCTTTATACAGTTTCTCATAGTATATAACCTAAATTATTCATACGCGTTTTCCACTGTTTCCTTCTCTTTTTTTCAATTCCCCAAAAAACATCAAACTACACAATCGTCACAGAAGCTAACATCAAAGCTTTAACTATCCAAATCCAGACGGCGCCACTGTTTAATCCAGGGAATTGCTGAAATAAACTCTTCTATGGTTGCACTGGGAATAGAGATACAAGAACAGTACTACCAACGGATGTAAAATAAAAGAATTTCCTAATTTATTGGCTCTTAGTGTCAAATCGAAGGAGGGATATTAAGACTTTACAGCTCGTAACGTCGCTGATGCTACGCGCGATACAACGCGAGTTTATTTTATTGGCGTTTGTTGACCTACTTGTATTCTATTTGTTGATTACTAAAGCAAATTGAGCTAAATGTGCGTAGTTAAAAGTGTGGTCAAACTTAAGAATCACGTATTCTTGACCATTTCTCTTTCAAATCGGTAACAATCTTTAAATTAGTTTACTATTTTAACATTACTCTTTGCTAATATTAAAATCTAACCTAACTTCACCTGACTTACCCTATCAGTCTAAAACTTATCTAAATTATCTTGTCTAATCCATGCCATTCTAGACTAATCAAACCACATCTAGCCCAAGCGAGACCAACCAAAAATATTGTAATATACAGTTACCTAATCTATCCTAACTAGCTAACTACTGAACTAGCCTAACCTTCCTGGTCCAACCGAGATCCAAGTCAACTTAACATAGGTCAACTTGAACATTCTTACCTTAACTTAACCTATCCTAATATAACCTAACAAATTTTAAAATTTGTTTTAAAGTCCCTTCCATAATTTAACATTCTTAAACTTAGTTTACCCAACCCTAACCTATCATACTCTAGCTCAACCTATTTTATTTAATCTATTCCACGATAACCTAGCCTAACCTATCCTATCCTTGTCATATTTAAATCAGCATTGGGTTTACAGAATACTCGAGGCAAAAATGAGGAGCTTACAGAAATTGTGTATAGACACTAAGCAAACCAGAAAAAGTAAGAAAACATTGAGAGATAAATAGAATGAAAGAGAATTGACAAATAAATGTATAGCCTTTATTTACGCTCAGTCGAGGGAAAGCCGGCCTTCACTGAGAAAGAAAGAGAGAAAGGATCTCTCTTGATTAAGAAAGATTGATAGTCGCTTGAACGGTTTAAACATTACACAGAAAAAGAAATAATCAACATTGTACATTAAACGAAATCTTTCTTCAGTTTACAGTAATGTTTTAGAAGAGAAGTTGGCTGAATAGATTAACGAACATTCACGGACACCACAACCCTAGAAGGTCTAGAAGGGTTGGGTTTTGATTAATTAATATCTAACCACAGGCCGACACACTGCCGCCACCACCATCTTACACTTGCTTAGCTCGAGTTAATCTCCGTATTTGTTTACGAAATGGGGTCCATCCTTTATCTAGACAACTTAAATAAATGTTTTATTTACTAAGCAGAACTTATACTTGGCAAGACCTCGTGAGCTAAAGAAATGTTATTTAAAACGGTTACTAAAGATGTTTTTGTACTGAGTTTAAATGAAGGAGGTGAGTTAACAGTAATAACTTCGTAAAGTCACTGTCACTCACTCTCTCTCTTTCGTATGTTCTTGATGATTTTCTCCCATTATTTCCATTTTAAACATTCTAGCCCCCTCTCTTTCTCTCGGTATTTCATAGCTTCTCACTAAACTATCTCATTGTCTGTTTTATCGTTTTCTCTGTACATTTGTACCTGTCTTTCTTGCGTTCTCCCAAGTTCCTTTCCCGTGTTTTTAATTCTCTCCTTCATATTACACACCTGCCCCTCATTTACTTTCTCCGTCTTACTGTAAACCTTCCTTGTCTCATTTGTAACTCTATTATATAATTTTTTTTTTTCGTTGTTTGAATTTTTCTCATTCTCTTACTTGTATTTTCTCTTCTCTTAAGTTCTGCGTGTTTCTCCTATTAATGTTTTAGTCCATTTAAAACGCGCGGTATGACCTCAGGAAATGCCCCATGGACAAGACCACTTGTACTCTATGTTTTTTGGATAGCTGATTCCGAAAATCGGGGTCCCGTGGCTCTAAAATCCTGGCGTCATCACTAAACAAGCAAAAAAACTACCCTTTTCAGCGATTTTTCACAATTACTTTTATGACACCTCCAAATAATGCTATGAAATACACAAATTATAATTAAAATTTAGAAATTTAGTAGCCCTATAGAAACCAACTAAGAAATTCCTCTCTAAGGAGTTCTATAGTTCTATACCTCTCTCTCTATCTCTCCCCTCTCACCCTCTCTCTGCATTCCTCAGCTTGTCTTTCGAATCTCCCTATCTCTCATGCTCTTTATCGTTTTCTCTGTATACAATAACTCTCTGTCTTTGTTGCCTTCTTCTTTAAGTTACTTTCCCATACTTATATTTCTCTCCATCTTCACATTTATAGGCTAATCTTATCTCTCACTTACATACTCTGTCTTTCTCATTGTCTTGTCTCATTTTTATCTCGATCTCTCTCTTTTTTCTTTACTTGAAATTCTTTCATTCTTTAATTTATAGTTTTCTCACTCATTGGTTATTTTCTGTCTCTTCCTCCTTTTCTCTGTCATTTCGACGCTACCTACGTCTCTCTGTCTCTTCCCCTCTCCATCCCTCAATTTATCTCTTTCCTTTTCCCTCTATCTCTTTCCCTAGTTCTCCCTCTTTCTGCATTTGTTATGTGTAGGCCTACTTCTCTGTCTTCTTCACATTTTTCCCTTTCATTCACATTTTTCTTTCTCCTATTTACTTTCTCTGCCTGCCACAGAATTTTCCTTGCCTCATTTTTATTTATTTCTCTTTCTCTCCATCTTCGATTAAAGACTTTAAATCAATCAATCATTATCGCTCAGTCTCGATACTCTTCTTACTTTCTCTGAGTTCATCTCCGGTCTTCCTCTTACTCTCCATCTTTATAATTTGATTTCTCTTCTACTCTCTTCCAATATATATATGTATGTATATATTTCTTATTTATTTATATTAAAGTCTATCTAACTATTTATTTATTTTCAAGGTCTCTGTAGAAAGAACTATTTTCATTAAAGGTCAAATACTAAATTCATTTTCATTAAAATATAAACACTGTTCGTATTTCGAATTGACGAAAATTGCTTTTCAGAAAAGTTGTATGTTTGTAATAAGACATTAAATCATAAACTATAGCTCTGTTAAGGCATCTAAAGTAAATTCAAATCAGTTTTACTTCAAATCAAAATTAACTTCAACTAAATTCATATACGTTACACAACTTTACTTTAGTTTCCTCATAAATACATACTGCCATAACCATAGAAATTAAGTACCGGTATGAATAAATCTTTTTAATTGACTATTTACCTATAATAGACTCACAATTGACTTCGGTATGTTTTAACCGACGATAATTATTTCCAAAGGGCAATGACCAGTTAAAGAAGCAGTGTTCCTACTTCATTTTCCAAGACATTATTATTATTAGTGTTGGGTCGAGTAAACATAGCAGAACATCTTTAGTAGTCTAAGTTTGCAAATGTAACGTTCAGTCAAGCAATTGTTAAAATAATTAATATGAAAGTTCTTGCAATGTTAAGTTGGATAATATTATTATTTTATATAATATAGAAATGACTTCAATAAGTGGATATAGTTTGATATAATCTTCTCAACTGTGAGTATTTACTGTGTTTCTTTCATAGTTTACGTTTAGTAATAAATTTGTATTTGGTCATCCCACGTGATTTAATTTTTAGTCACAGAATTAAATCAAAACATTTTAAAGAAGTTAACTTTGAATGTTTATTATTTGTTACTATGTTTGGGGTAAGCTTAGAAATTACTAAACATATTACGAAACTATTTCTCTAGTAAATAGTTTAGATTTTCTTGAGTAACATAGGATAGTTAGAAACTGCAATTTGATTTATTTTTTAAACTATTAAAAATAAACATACAAAAATTTGATGTCATATTCTTACGAAGTCATAGACTCTAATTAAGAAAGGGTTTCGCAAAACTTGATTTTGAAGTATAAAATGGTGAAAATCCAGGGGTTCGCTCCGAGCCAATTTAGACCAAAAGTACCAGTAATTTGCAATACGGCTGAATTTTTTTTATAAGTACATTAAAGTATGTAGTTTAACATAAAAAAAGTTTACCAGTCTATCGATTTCCCAAAGTCGAAAAAAAATCGATTATCATTTTTTTTCGATTATCCTTAATATTTCGATCTGGGATGAAGATAGAGGAAAATAAAAATACCACCGTGTAGGGGTGGTATTTTTCAACAAAAAAGGGCATATGTATTTATTTCGTCCGAGCAATGGTTTGTCTGGAAAAAAATCGATAATGCAGGTATGTATTTTGCAGCAGGGGAAATCACTAAAAGGGGACATCTTATTCATGTATGAAGCGTTGGCTCATTCTAAATTGGCCGAATTTTAATATATCAAATTGAAACTTGACATAGGAGTTAAAATATATATTTTAAACATTTATGCTGAGTCTCAGCTTGTTATCTTGAAAATTACCCGATCTAGAGCCACTTGACTTATTATTGGGTTTCTCGATTTTAGGAGTACCGGACCCACCAATTCATTTTAAACAGCTCCAGTTTAGAAAATTTTCAAAATATCAACCTGAAAGTTTTTTACAAGTTAAATATATAGATTCAAACAAGATCAAGGAGTATAAACCTTTTTTATTATTTACTTTTCAAAGCACAAGTAACTTAAAAAAGTATAATTTTAGACCTTTTTAGATTTTTCATCAAAACGCTTGAGTTAATCGGCTGCAGATTAGTCAATTTTGTAAATATAGTTTTTAAAATAAGTGTAGCAAAAAACAATTGTGTTTTTAACTTCTGTACCAATTTTTAAATCGATATGTTCAAAAATGTCGAAAATGGAGTCGTTGAATCCAAAAGTGTTATAGTTAAAAACGAGATAGGTAAAACAGAAGACCATTTTCAAGCGCCTCGTTTTTAAAAATAACATTAAAAAAATCGTTCATACTTACTAAGAATATTTATACTGGTGTACTCAACTTGTAAAACAAATTTGATGTTGATATTCCCAAAATTGACGAAACTGGAATAGATTGAAATTAGTTCGTGAGTCCGGTACTAGTAAAATCGATAATCGAAATCGACTCCTAGATCGGGTCATTTTCAAGATAACAAGCTGAAACTCAGCATAAATGTTTAAAATATATATTTTAACTCCTATGTCAAGTTTCAATTCGATATATTAAAATTTGGCCAATTTAGAATGAGCCAACGCTTCATATATGAATAAGATGTCCCCTTTTAGTGATTTCCCCTGCTGCAAAATACATACCGCATTATCGAATTTTTTCCCAGACAAACCATTGCTCGGACGAAATAAATACATACGACCTGTTTTGTTTTTTGTTGAAAAATACCTCCCCTACACGGTGGTATTTTTTATTTTCCTCTATCTTCATCCCAGCTCGAAATATTAAGGATAATCAAAAAAAAAATGATAATCGATTTTTTTTTCGACTTTGGGAAATCGATAGACTAGTAAACTTTTTTTTATGTTAATCTACATACTTTAATGTACTTATAAAAAATATTCAGCCGTATTGCAAATTACTGGTAGTTGTAACCTATACCGACTGGGCTATAAGGTTAGGCAACAAAAATAAAAGTAATCTTTCGTTACACATCATAGGCAAACAGCTGATTCGTATCAATAGCTATACACAATTGTAGGTTAAGCCCATAGTGAACCAACACACGTATCTTGGGTGCATTTACATTGATTACCACAGCAACCAACTTAGCAAAGTTAGAATCAGTTAATAATTATTCTTCAAGAACAGCTTTTTAGATTAGGTTAATAATATCAATACAAAATTATGTATGTATCTCAAATCCATAGTGTTTAATGAATACCAACACTTCAAAAATATTTTAATTAAGATATTGAGCAAAAAACTCAAAATTATTCCGTAGTAAAGCAAGGGTATTCAACGAATTTAAATACATCAGCACATATACTTAACAACAAATGGCTCTTATTGTTATACCACAACTGTTTTAACCTAAATCTGAATGATCGACTTAGTTCAAAATTCTTACCATAATAGTATAATCGCATATATTATTTCTCAAGGCCATTTTTTTGTCGGTACGCCATAACTTCCTTAATACATCATCAAATTACATGAATGAGGCATCATTTTAAAGCTTTCCTTAACCGCTACACTGGAAAAATATACAAACAGCTTAAAATTCATGTATTAATAACAAAAATTGATTAAAAAACGTTTATATTATACTTTGTATGTTCCTAATGAAAGGCGCCATCTATTAACCATCTGTTTAACTAGCATGACAGCTGTTAGTTAGATTGTTTAAACTGTAAGATTGTATAGGGAAACTGTTATTTATAAACCAATGTAAATAAATAAACTTAATTAACTGAATTAAATCAACGTGTTAAATCAGGTAAATGTAGGCCTACTCTGAACTTGCGAAATATTCGCACGGGTCAGCTAGTGTTTATAAATCTATTTATAACATAACTATTGGCTGTATTTAAATGGTTTTAACCAGCAAAAATGTCAAAAATCAATACTTAATTCATTTAATGTAAAACTATAATTTAAAGAAAATGTTTTTAATGGTTACACTTCCCAAATGTATTGCCCAAAAGACTTTTTAAATTATGAAACTGAAACCATGTTCAGGATTTTATTTCACGTGTAATAATAAATTTTATTGATTATATTACCTATATAGGCTAAATTATCTTGTTCATAATTGTGCCAGCAGAGAGAACTCGTGGATTGGAGAGTAAAGTAAAGGTAAAATAAAAATATATCGACAAGAATTAAAATGAAAGTTTTAAACATTTAAACATTTAATTAAAATATTACAAAACCGTCTTACTGTAATACAACAGAAAAACATTAAAAAAACTTTCTTATACATTTTATTTTTTTATGTCAAATTGTGACTAAAACACTTATGTATTAAATTTACAATTAAATAATTTATATATACGTATTAATCCGACATGACTTAAGGTTTGAACTATTATAAGTACACACTTACACCATCATATTATAACTTATTTTCAAGATACAGAAAATGTATAACCCAAATTGTATATTACCTCTAAAATAGACACGTGGGGCGTAACACACTCATTGAGTATTTGTTCAAAAGTGATGTTATAAAATTGGGTCTCGCACCTTCTCACTTCATTCTGCTAAGGCACAAAAACACTAAAAACTTCCACATTATTTCTAATATGTACAGAGTCATTTCGGCAATTTGTAATTGGCAAAAGTACCTCAAATTGTAGGTTTTGCATTGTAGGTTTTGAACGGGGAAGGAATTACGTTTTGACAAAATCAAATAATTGCCATTGTTGAATACAGTTGGGCGTTCCTTACAAGCTACAGTTGAAACAGTTGGGGCTACAAAGGCTGTGATAGTATTTTGATAATTGATACACCCAATCAGCTGTGTATATAATACTAACCATTACGAGGTCCGCACTTCAACCTCATTATTACCTCTACATACATATGTAATAATTTCTTTTTATTGTATAAAGTTAATCATAACCTTAAAACTAGGATTGTTTCAAAGTATGAAATCATCTGTTAAGGGGATTTTTTACTAAAAATTGTCAAAAACCATCAAATTTAAAAAAAACTTTTTTCATATTTTTGTTCTACATGTCCTAATACCCATGCAAAATGCAATAGACGTATTTTTTAAATATATCTACCAGACAAACAAAATTCACAACCATGCGAAGGAGAAAAATCAGCCAAAATTGCTGCCGGGTTGTATAACAATTATGTTTTTATAATAAGCTAACTTTATGTAAAACACATGTAAAAAACAATTAACCAGACATAATATAAGGTATAAACACATAAATAGCTTTATTTACCTAGGCATTTTTCACTGTATACCACATTGAAGTGCACTTTTTCATTCAATCGCCATTTCCCGAAATTTGGGAATTTCATGCTTTTCGAAACTAAATTGGATACTTTTTCAAGAACCACTTGAAATCATTCAAATTTTTACCACTTACTCCTATACATCTTTAACTAAATAATTAGGTAGATTTATGTTTGTAACTTTCGTACTTCATAAATTAAAAAATTATTTATAAAACAAAATTTAATGTTAAGTTAGATACAAAAATGTTTGAGGTGTATCGACATAATTCTACCTAAATTTGTAGTAGACTATATTACCCTTAAAAAAATTAAGAACTAGCGAAATCCATTAAGTACTTTTTGAGTTATATCGCTTCAAAAATGCCTTGGTAAAATCATAGAAATCCTTGTTTTAATTTTTTTTCCTATGATAAAAGTCAAACATTTTATGTTTCATATTTTTGTATTTTTTCAGCATATACTACACCAGGAAAACAATTTTCAAAACATTTTTACCATTAACACAAACTTTCAAAATTTTCAGTAGCAAATCCCCTTAATGTATAAGCCACTAAGAAATTAGAGGTATCATAATAAACAGCTTATTAACTGGCCAAATACTTTATTGGGAAAAAAGTTATTTTTAACTACTTATATTGATGAACTTTCTTTTAAACTATTTGTTAGTATTTTCCCCGACAGCTGAATGGACAAATACTATAGATTGAAATGATATAGTACATAAGCAGAGAGTGGACATTTTTCACATAATTTTATTTATAAGTTCACATTGTATATACGGTATGTGTTTTTATTGAAACTAGATCTGAACAAAAACTCCTTTAAGAGAATTTCGTATAACTCAATTAAATTTTCAGTAATTTTGCATGACTGTATAAAGTGGGGATTTTTTCAAATTCTGAAAGTTCATACATAATGTATAAAAACAAAACATTTCCGCGGCAGACAAATATTATAGAAAACACTAGAGAAATACAACTAACAGAATGCAGGATAAGTTCAGTCATTTTCGCTGTTTGCACAAAACAAAATAAACTAATCCCTTAACTGACTCTAAACAAATAGGTAATAACGATCGTAAACAAATTTAAAAAGCATAAAATAACAGAAAATTTACGTGAAAATCGTTTATTTTAATTATCGTCTAATAATAATTAATTCATCACTAAAACTAATAAAACGGCATTTTGTGGAAACTAACAACAGAAGGAACACGATTATCCAGAACATTGTCAAATTGAACATTACATCATTTGTATGTTGTTGTGCATGACATAATTGCAACCGAATTCGAACCGAGAACCTCAAACTTTCATTAACATATTTAATATATTAAATCGACTACTTGCCTTAGCAATTCTTAAAACTGTCAATAGTTTACAGTTTTTTCGCCTCAGAAATTAAAACACTTTTCACATTCTACTTATTAACGTAATTTATAAAAACACATTGTTTTAAGTTCGGATGATGCCTGAGAAATAGGCGAAACAGCTGTAAACTATTTACAGTCTTAAGGATTGCTAAGGCAAGTATTAGATTTAATATATTATATATTAATAGCAATCGGTTATGGCTATACATACATTAATGGATTTTATTAACACTAATAATGTGAATGTCAAACTTTTTTGTGTAAGTAGTTTTTTTAATCATCCTACCACAGATACCGTTCCGATCCCATACTTTCCCAACCTGCTGTATATACAACAGCTATTATTGTTGTAGTCTCTATTTTCCCATTCTCACGAATCCTTTATTTACCTCTATGTAACTACTAGTGTATAACAACTAAATGGAGTATTTATGTATAATTATATTAGTCGGCAGCTCAATAATTATACGGCTCTGTGTAATTAAATTATATAATAACCAAGCTCTCATATTAATTAAACTATGTATGTATTTAATATCTGCTTTTGTTTGTAATCCTCCGCCCACTTCATGTATCTATTTAGCAAGGTATAACCACAATCCTAAATATCCGATTATATAATTGAAACTAGTGGGCTTAAGTTAACTTGAAAATATTCCTTCAAATTATCTATACTTATAAAAGCCAAATACCATTGACTCATCACAGTTTCTCCAAAACCACGAGTCCTACAAACATGAAATTTGGAAGTAATACTCTTTATAGGCTCTAGACGCTCACTAAGAAAGAGTTTCCGAAAATTCAAAATTTTAGGGGGGGGTTTTGGGGGTTCAAAGTTACCGATTTCACGATTTCTCAAAACTACCGAATGGATTGGAATGAGATTTGGTATGTGGCTTCCTCTAGGGCAATAAGTGTTCACTAAAAAAGGGTTTTAACAAATTCGAAATTTTAGGGCGGTTTTGGGGGGTCAAAGTTACAAAATCACGATGTCTCTAAAACATCGAACGGATTGGAATTAAATTTTGTATGTAGCTCCCCTCAGGGCCATAGGTGTTCGCTAAGAAAGTTTTTCCTACAAATTCGAAATTTTAGGGGAGGTTTGGGGGGTCAAAGTTACTACAAAAAAACATCGAATGGATTGGAATGAAATTTGGTATGTAGCTTCCTCTAGGGCCCTAGGTACTCGCTAAGAAAGGGTTTTAAAAAATTTAAATTTTAGGGGGATTGGGGGGGTCGAAGTTAATGAAAAGAAACACCGAACGGATTAGAATGAAATTTATTATGTAGCTTCCTCTAGGGCCCTAGGTGCTCGCTAAGAAAGTGATTTTTAAAAAATCTAAATTTTAGGGGAAGTTTGGGGGAGGATCAAAGTTACTAAAAATCCCCATAAGAAATACATAGTGAAATATATTTATTGATATAATATATTTTTTGTTAATATACATTTAACTTTGATTCGTCTATCCGAGCAAAGCCGGGTCGGGCCAGCTAGTATATTATAAAACTAAAAGACGGGTCTTCAAAATGGTTGGAAAATACTGAAATTTACAAATACTTTTTTTTCCAATTTAGACTTATAAATAGTTTTAAAGTCAAATATTTAAAATATTTGTAAAGGGACAATAACTTTTTTGTGTGATTTTATATACGAAAACCCTGAACGGTCATAATTGCCTAGAAATTGGAAAGAGCATTTACATAATGATTACAAATTAAATATATAAATTGAAATATCTATAATGGCACACAGGTGGAAAAATTTTACATTTACACATACTACTGAAATTAGTTAGCAATAACGATAAAATTTGTAAACATTAATAATAGCACATTGATACAGACCTGTAATAGGCCCTTTTACATAACAGTGAAACTTTTTAAATTTAAACTACATAACAAGGTTATAAATCTTAACATGACATTGATGATAAATAAAATACATAGGACAAAATGACAAGTATTTCTAAATGTTACCAATAATCAGCTACTTACTGTACACTGGTAAACATCCACGTAGGGAGTTTTTTCAGTTGTATTTCGATTAACCACTGATTTCAAACTTTCAAAAAATTTGTAGTTCTAGTTGTGGGACTACTACTAAAATGAGTAGCTCAGATAAAAATGTTTGGAACTAGTCAGCCGTTTACTCTGACAGCTCTAAACTTCCACTTAGGCTATTTTTCAGAGGCTTGTCTATTAACAGTTAATTTCATACGTTAAAATGATTTGAATTTCAAATACATGTACAACTTATTATTAACTTCCATTTTAACTGATGTTATATTGGAACTTAATAATTAGCCCAGTATATAGGGGGGTTTTAGCTTACATTAATTGCGGTAAAAGATTTTTTTCTAGGATCGTTTGGTATGGTGTGGGTATGCCAAATCTAATTTTGCGACCTCGAAAGTGGGAGGGACAACTTTTGGGGGGCAAAAAACCTAAAAATTTTCAGACTTTTTCCAGTTTTTCGCTTATAACTAAAAAACGGTCCATATTATGTAAAAAATAAATCTATAGTAAATTAAAGAGGACAAAATTTAGCGTTGATTAAAAAATCAAAGTTCAAAATTGGTCCAGTAGTTCGATTTGTATGGGGATCCAAAAAACAGCAAATTTTTCCAACTTTGCCAAAAACTGTGTTTTACCCATTTTCAATGTGCTGTAACTTTTCAACATCAAATTTTATCACTACCCCCCTCCTTAAAAGTTGTAGAGCATCAATCCCTGAGTTTAAAAAACACCGATTTTTCTAAATTGAGCTGATTTGGAAATTTTGTCAACTCATAAAGCAAAATTGGGGAAAACCTTAAATTCACACAATCGGGGTTTCGCTCTTTTTCGATGTCTATGAGTCCGGAAATCAATTCTGAGGCTTCGGTATGTCATCTGAATGCATCTGGAAATTATTTTTAAAGAATTTTGTGAAATTTTTTAAATTTAAATAATTATTCATGACTTTTACCTATAGTGCTGGTTTCTTGTTCACTAAATACCAGGTGACGTAAAAGTCCCACGCTCCCCCTTTAACTTTTGTGTTTGTTAAAACAAACAAATATCCCTTGGGGAACGATACTAACATAGCCCAAAGTATCTTTTGAAGCAATCGGAAATTTTGAGTGTCCCCTAAAAATGGGGGATTTTGGGGGCAACTCAAAATGTTTAAATAGGAAGTATGATCATGTGATACCACTTTTTAAAGGTCTATTTAAGACTAGGAAAATGGCATAAAGAAAATATAAATCGGACCACCCAAAACAAAATGGCGACCCTAAACGTGTTAAAATAAATCGACATAAAGTTGTTAATATCTCAAAAAGGAAGAGTTTTTAGAAAAAAATTCAAGAGACAAAATTTTTTATTTAAAAGTGCCTTGTCCTAACATATTGCTTCCAAATCGATTTCGTAAATTTTATTTTTTACAAAAATGTCTAAGATGTAGGAGTCGACTTAAAATTGTATCAATACCTCCCTCTCCCTAAAAGTTGAAGAGCATCAATCCTTGAGTACAAAAAGTGTGAATGGAAAACACAGTTTTTGGCAAAGTTGGAAAATTTTGCTGTTTTTTTAATCCCCATAAAAATTGAACTACTGGACCAATTTTGAACTTTGTTTTTTAAATCAACGCGAAATTTTGTCCTCTTTAATTTACTATAGATTTATTTTTTACATAATATGGACCGTTTTTTAGTTATAAGCGAAAAACTGGAAAAAGACCGAAAATTTTGAGGTTTTTTGCCCCCCAAAAGTTGTCCCCCCCCCACTTTCGAGGTCGCAAAATTAGATTTGGCATACCCACACCATACCAAACGATCCTAGAAAAAAAATCTTTTACCGCAATTAATGTAAGCTGAACCCCTTTTTTTATCCTCTATATATTGGGCTAAATGTGATTTACACATTTACAATCTTAGCGTTGAGGTTATGATTAAACTACACATTTATTAAAAAGAATCGTCTGGCTATATGCCTCTGATTTTTATTTGAATTTTTGTTTTATTTTGCACATAAGTTGTTTTTTTATTATTATTTATTTATTCCATAAAAATTTTACATAAAAAATTAAACAAAATAAATATAAATCTATGGATTAGTGTCCATATTGGAACAAGGCCTGTAGTGCACAGTATTACTTTAAATCATAATTATTACGGGGAAAAGAAGAAGAGAACACAATTTTAAAATGTACAAAAAGTAAAATAATATCAGCTCTAGAAAAACAACGCCACGGCAGTACCCACACAACATCACCATTACAAAAGTTTAGAAATAAGTTACAGCGAGAAATAAAAAATGAAAACGAGTGCCATATAAACAAAACTATGCATACTCCAAAGACATGGCGGACTGTCAATAACCCCTCCTTACCCTCCACCAACCATAAAGAAATTTGCATTATAATATACTTAAACTTCGTAATTTTGAAATAATAGCAGGTTCCTTAGAATATTCCTATGATACTTTATATGGGTTAGTATAGTATAAAAGCTGTGCACACACATAGCACAAAATATGTGTATAATGAAAGACAAGTATTTACGGCAGGACTCCTAGTATATTTTTATAAGTATAGCATATGCACATAAAACATAGGATAGGGTGTCCTAACAGCTCTGAAACTTTATACAAAATATCGTTACTTTTACTGAAGTACTTTATCGTTAAGGAAAATGTTTTATGGTGATATTTGTTTGAATAAAAAACAGCTTTTCCGATATTGATTAAACTTGTATCATTGTATTAAAAATTGCTGTCTTAGTAACTTGGAATTTGTTGCATCGTACTTTTTCGAAATGAAGTTGAACCATGTTTAGAATAGTTACAATTTGGCATCTGGGCTCCTATCTTTCACATGGGCTAAAACGTTAAAGATAAATTAAAACAACAAACTTGGTAAACGAAATTCTGTTATAATTGCAACTTAATGTGGTTTGCGTGAGTGCGTGTGTGAGTGATGCGCAGCCAAATCTGCGACACCAAGAAGACATCTGAAATTTTTCACGAAAGTGGACTGACAGGAGTATGAATGTTCCTCGAACCCGGATTTGTATCGTTCGTGTTAAAACTGGTGAGTGTTATTAGCACTTACCGACTCACAGCTGATTATGTATGTAGGCCTAAAAGGGAAACTTGATATAATTTGGATCAAACTTATGATATGCGTTGTTTCGGCCAGAAAACTAGTTATCTCAGGTTGTTTTTAAAGGGTTCGTGTGTGGATCATACTCATTAACTTGTATCTTTTCGGGAGAAGCCACAGACACCTGCAAGTAATGAGTACGAGAAAGAGGGAACTTAGCGAGGCGGGGACTTTTTTACAACAAAATCAGATACAGTAATACAGAGTGAGATAATTTTAAAGGAAAAAGACAAATAGAAATTTGAGAACATAAATTTATTAATAACGGTTTTTTTTAAATAACCTGATTCACCTTAACTTGGGAACATCTGTAGACCGCGCCTTACTATCGATATGTGATGCGTAAGATTGTATTCGAGAGACCAAAATTAATAGTAGTCAATTGTTCGATTTACTTTTATTTTCCTATGTACGGGTTATAGTCCGGGTGGCGTCAATACCCAATTTCTTTCCATACATATATATATATATATATATATATTCATGATTGAGCGGAAGGTGATGGTCTTGTAAACTGTACACTATAAAGATGGTCCATGGGACTCTTCATTTAAACAGGTTTATATAAAGATGCTATTGACTATAATATGTCATTTGGTTCATTTATAAGGATTCGTACACTTATATTCCATAAAAAATACATTATAGTCGAAATTTTGGAACTTGATGGTCCTCGTGAAAAGAGCCTATCTTGATGATCCGCCTATAATAATTTATAAACTAACAGAACTTGATGGTCTACTATCTCTTTGAAGTACTGTGGGGGTAACAGCTCTGCTATTGGCTGACGTGGCTTGAGGGGAAATTGCCTGACGGCAAACGCCTTGGTTTGTTTTGTGTTATTGTTTCTTAATTTAAGTACAGTATTATATTTGATGACGAGAGAGTAGAGCGATTGAATTCATGGTTTGGTACGGATCTATTATGCAAAGGAGCTGCGCCCAAAATACGGGTATTGGTGTTTATATAACCATTTTATAACTTTGTTTACACTAATTAACAATAAAGTATAGCGGCCGACTTTATAGTATGGTTCGGATCTATATCGCAATTGGGCTACGTCCCCAAATCAAAAATTTGTATTATCTGCTTATAAAGTTTAAAACTTGTCGGCCTATTTACATGACGTCCGAGTTTATCGCTAGTTTAATTGGTATTGTTCTCATCTATTTTGCAATAGGGGCTACGCCCAAATATAGAAATTTAGATTTTTTGTTTATAAATTGTAATTAACGTCAATTTATTTACCTATGGTGGATCCTGTGTATAGTAGCCAACATCGTGGTATGGTTTGCCATCTAAAGAGCCATTAGGCTACGCCCCAAATACAGAAATTGTTATTTACTGCATATAAACTTTGAAACTTGTCACTCTATTTACATTTGATGCCGTCTGAGTGTACAGGTAGTCTACATGGTATGGTTCGGGTCTATTATAGAATAGGGGCTATGCCCCAAATACGGAAATTTAGATTTTCTGTTTATAAATTGTAAACAACGTCAATTTATTTACCTATGGTGGATCCTGGGTATAGTAGCCGACATCTTGGTATAGTTTGCCATGTAAAGAGCCATGGGGCTACGCCCCAAATACAGAAATTGTTATTTACTGCATATAAACTGTGAAACTTGTCACTCTATTTACATTTGATGCCGTATGAGTGTACAGGTAGTCTACATGGTATGGTTCGGGTCTATTCTAGAATAGGGGCTACGCCCCAAATACGGAAATTTAGATTTTCTGTTTATAAATTGTAAACAACGTCAATTTATTTACCTATGGTTAAGGTAATTTATTAAGGTTCCGATGCATATCCGCAATTATTTAAGGCTCTGACGCATCTCCGCAGTTATTTAAGGCTCCATTGCATCTCCTCAATTATAAAGGCTCCGTCGCATCTCCGCAAATATTTAAGGCTCCATTACAACATTAATAAATTGATTTATAATAAACGATACCAGGAACTGGCACACATTTTCTCACAAACATATTAAAATTATTAAACAGATTCACTGTGACTTCATAATTGTAGGAGGGGTAGGAGAGGTGATATTAAAGTGGAGATTAACTAATAAATATTATTAGGGGCCTATTATTAGCTAGAGAGAAAACTATTTGATCGATTTCGAACAAATTTGCATGAAACACGTCAATTAGGCCTGTATAGATGCACAAAAAAAGATTTTGAAAGATTTTGAAAAACAACACCCTATTCGGCAAAAAAAACCCAAAAATCAGTTATTATTAGCTAACGATAACTTTTAGAAAGATTCTGTTTTTGCATATGGTAAGGGTACTTTAAGGTCTACAAATAAGCAAAATTTTATCAAAATATTTAGAGCCGTTATTTTTATAAAAAAATAATAACAAATTTTTTTGGGGGTTTTTTGGCCAAAAAGGGGGTTGTTTTTCAAAACCTTTTTTCGTGCATCTATACAGGCCTAATTGACATGTCTGGTGCAAATTTGTTCGAAATCGATCGAATAGTTTTCTCGCTATCTTTGTATACATACAGACATACATACAGACATTTTGTAAAAACTACTTTTTTGGACTCAGAGGGTCCCAAAACGGATATTTCCACAAAAATCTTAACGTCTATTTTTTTGTGATCATTATACTTTCTCCTTACTATAGTATAGTGAGAAAGTAAAAATACTTCTTAATAACCTGAAAATATAGTTAACTATATGAAGCTAAAAAGTTTTCACTTCTAACGGCAGTCCCAATGTTTTACTATGTAGTAAATATAAAGAACGTTTTAGACCTCCACAAATTAAAACTAAATTTGAATTATATCCGTGTATGTGACCGTATGTGATATCACCAGAAAATTAAGTTAGAAAATTAAAATAAACATCAAATTTGAACGTAATTTACCTAAATGAATTATCAAAAAGAAAGCCGAGGGTAGAACACTTCCGTTTTTTTAAATATTGTTACAAAATACAAAATATAATAAAGGAATAGAAACCAAATATTGTAAAATTACTACTTTAAGTTTAATATGAATAATTA
>JAGFPH010011263.1:0-30444 GCA_018207615.1 Philaenus spumarius
TACTTTTGAAGGAAATTGGTTACAATGAAAACTTTATAAACTACATTCTTGATTATTTACTTATCACAGAACGTGGATAGAGTTATCGATGACATAGATGCTGCGAGTGTTTCTTGGGGCATAATATGACAACTTTCATCCCAGGAGTGTAATTTGATATATAGGCGCTCGCTAAGAAAGGGTTTTAAAAAATTCGAATTTTAGGAGGGTTTGGGGGGATCAAATTAACTAAAATTCTAGATTTCTCCAAAACTACTGAACGGATTGGAACAAAATTTGGTATGTAGCTTCTTCTAGGGCCATAGGTGCTAACTTAGAAAGGTTTTTAAAACAATTCAAAATTTTAGGGGGTTGGGGGGGGGGGCAAATTTACTAAATCAAGATTTTTCAAAATCTACTGAACGGATTAGAACGAAATTTGGAATGCAGCTTCCTCTAGGGCCATAGGTGCTCACTAAGAAAGGTTTAAAAAAAAATCGAAATCTTAGGGGGAGGGGGTTTGGGGGTCAAATTTACTAAATCACGATCATTTGTCGCATTTATTTCACCAAAATAATTATGCAATAGCCAAGCATTGCCGGGTCAGCTAGTCTATATATATATATATATATATAAGCCAAATACCGCTCACTCACTCACTCACTCATCACGATTTCTCAAAAACTACCGAACGGATTGAAATGAAATTTGGTATGTAGCTTCCTCTAGGGTCAAAGGTGCTCACTAAGAAATAGTTTGAAAAAATTCGAAATGTTATGAGGGTTTGGGGGGATCAAAGTTATTAAATCACGATTTCTTCAAAACTACCGAACGGATTGGAATGAAATTTGGTATGTAGCTTCCTCTAGGGTCATAGGTGCTCACTAAGAAAGGGTATGAAAAATTTCGAAATTTTAGGAGGGGTTTGGGGGCAACAAAGTTACTAAAATCATAATTTCAGATCTTTTATTATTATGACAATAGTTCTTTTATTATTTTGATCTATATATATATAAGCCAAATACCACTCACTGACTGAAAACTTAAAAAGAATACAATTACGTTAAAAAGGCTGAAAATACCAACCACCACGGGCAACGCCATACGGGTCAGCTAGTATTATATAAATAGGAAAATCATTATGTAATATTACTCATTCTAAATGAAATTAATATTTAAAGAAATCCGAAAAACACTAATATTTAGCGACCTCATTCAGAAAAAAAGTATTCCAGAGCTAATCCCTATATTTTTAGCTATGCAAATAACTAACCAACACCTCTAAAAAAAACATTGGGTGTGCTTACCACACGTTGGAAGTGATAACTTCTATGACCGATTTATATTTTTATCAGTATTAATATTAGAGGAGAATAAAGGTCAACAAATTATACAAGTCAATATATTGTCAAAAAATATTATATAATATTTTGAAATTGCATAATTATAATATTACAATAATATAATAATTATAATATTATAAGTTAATAAGTATGCGAAAAATAGTGATCATTATAATGTAAACAGTATTTATTTAGTGACTAATGATTTTGAGTGCGGTATTAGTGTATGTTTCTAACATATGTTTCTATATGTGTATGTTCTAACACACTACATAAAATTCTAAGAATAATTCAATATGTAAGGGGCAATTATTATATTAATAATTATAACTATTATATTAATAATTATAATTATTATATAATAATTATAATAATGTATTATTATATATACTTATAAAAGTCAAATACCATTGACTCATTGACTCATCACAGTTTCTCCAAAACCAAGAGGCCTACAAACATGAAATTTGGCACTAATACTCTTTATAGGCTCTAGACGCGCACTAAGAAAGGGTTTCCGAAAATTCGAAATTTTAGGGGGAGTTTTGGGGGGTCAAAGTTACAAAATCACGATTTCTCTAAAACCATCGAACGGATTGGAATGAAATTTGGTGTGTAGCTTCCCCTAGGGCCATAGGTTCTCGATAAGAACGTTTTTCAAAAAATTCGAAATTTTAGGGGAGGTTTGGGGTCAAAGTTACTACAAAAAACCATCGAACGGATTGGAATGAAATTTGGTATATAGCTTCCTCTACGGCCATAGGTACTAGCTAAGAAAGGGTTTTAAAAAATTCGAAATTTTAGGGGGGTTTGGGGGGTCAAAGTTACTAAAAAGAAACACCGAACGGATTTGAATGAAATTTATTATGTAGCTTCCTCTAGGGCCCTAGGTGCTCGCTAAGAAAGAGTTTTTTTTTAATCTAAATTTTAGGGGAGGTTTGGGGGGTCAAAGTTACTAAAAATCCCCGTAAGAAATACATAGTGTAATATATTTATATGATATAATATATTTTTTGTTAATATACATTTAACTTTGATTTGTCTATCCGTGCAAAGCCGGGTCGGGCCAACTAGTATAATATATATCGTCTATTCCCTCTCCACGCGCTTACTTGTCTATATATATACTACTGGCTGACAGGACAATGCTTCGTTATTGAAATAATATGGTTACCTACAGCAAATGTTACATCTTAAAGTATTTTAGCTGATTCTGCGTGTATTTTGAGACAGTGTTTTGTTTTACCGCTTGCCTTTTTACGCTTGCTTTTACTCGATTTGTATTAGAAAATCGCTTTTGTCTTGTTTTTTCATCATTTTTTGGTATTTGTTCTGGATGCGACCGAACTGCATCAGATGATGATGTACACGATAGGGTTGGAAGTTGACAAATTTGGAGACCATAGTCTGAAACCTGGGATTGGGAAGCTGACTGTATTTCCTCCACACTAATATCCATTGAGTTGTCAGGTAAAGAAGGTGTGAGAGGAATAAGAACATCAAAGTGGTATCTCGTCAGTTCCCCAGTAAACCTTAGGCTCCCTACTTCCTCAATCGGTTCGCCAAAACTCTCCCAAAACAAATAACCATCTCTGTACACCTGAAATTCAAAAAAATATTTTGGATGCTTCTTGAATTTCACAGGAGGTTCCAAAAGTTACCGGTTTGCTTATATCCGCGATATATTCCTTTTTGTTGAATAGATTTCTCCTGTTATTTTTAAAGTATATGGTTTGAACCTATAGTCCAGTCAACGAAGGGGGTGTAGAGGACATGGAGGGGGGGCAAGCATTTGACTTTAGGAATTTGTTGGGGGTACTTAGGAGGTAAACATACTAAAAGTCCCCACCCCTACCCCTGCCGCTTCATGGTGGGAGGGGGGTGGAAAGGTACCATTTTTCGGGTTTTCATTAATATCTCGAAAACGGTGCGTCGTACGGAAAAAATAGTTTCTATTAAAAATTAAAGCTGACAAAATTGCCTTTATGAATGTCTATGTTCATGTTTTTCGTATCTGTTATAGTTTTCGAGATATCCGCTATCAAATATCGTCAATTTTCGGAAAATAGAATTTCACCTCAAGTTTTTTGTCAAACTTGTCTTTTTAACTCCTCAACTTTTCGTTTTACAGGAAAATCAACTGAACGGAAGTTGTAGACAAATTAATTTCCTTCAAAAATATATATTTGTTTACTAATTTATCTTTAACCGGTCAAAAGTTACGACGGTTTGAAATTTTCTGCTAAATTTGATAGAAGGGGGGTTGAAAGGTACCATGTTTCGGTGTTTCATTAATATCTCGAAAACGGTGCGTCGTACGGAAACATAGGTTCTATTAAAAATTAAAGCCGATAATATTTCCTTTTTGAATGTCTATTTTCATTTTTTTCGTATCTGTTATAGTTTTAGAGATATCCGCTATCAAATATCGTCAATTTTCGAAAAATAGAATTTCACCTCACGTTTTTTGTCAAACTTGTCTTTTTAACTTCTCAACTTTTCGTTTTACAGGAAAATCAACTGAAATGAAGTTGTAGACAAATTTATTTACTTCAAAAATATATATTTGTTTACTAATTTATCTTCGATCGGTCAAAAGTTACGCCGTTTTGAAATGGTCTGCAAAATTTCATGATATTCTATAAAAACTTGTAGTTTGGCTATTTTCGTTATTCATAGCTACCTTATTTACAATCTAGTATGGATATGTAATAATAAATATATAATGTATAAAAATGTATGTTTTAAAAAAAAAAGTGAAGTTAATAAAAATTTTACTCTAAATTTTAAAACAATTTGAAGTTTTCAGCTAAATTTCATAATTTTCTGTAAAAATTAGTACTATGATTGTTTTTGTTATTTATATACGAGATATACATATAATATTAAATATATAATGTATAAAATGTTTTTATTTACTAAGAAAGTGGAGTTTAATTTTACCTTGCGATTCAGCGAGACATTAGTTGTTTTGTATTCTTGGCTCTTTTGGGACGAGAGGGTCCTGCTTCGGGCTCCAATTCGGCTGATGACAGCAGGAACTCATCTTCATCCGAAATATATGATTCAGTGTCCTCTATGCATGTTGTGAGAGGGTCCAAGTCTTCTTCCTCATCATCCTCGATTATCAAATTGGGCACTCCATTCAAACAGTTCCCTTGTTGACAGTTCTGGCATAAAGAGGAACAGTTTAATGCCACCTTCTTGCAGCTACATCTGGCACTGCTGCAATCTGTAGTGCATTTGCAAAATATCAAATCCAAAATTTCCTTTGGTGCTACGGGGTCTTTGGTCAGCACCGGAACTAGGTAACACTGCGTGCGTTCCCAACCCCACAACTCTGGGGGTAGTTGGTTTCCTAACCAGAGCTGCACCTGATGAAATGTGCGAAATGAATGTTCTTTCGTTGCCCCCTCGCTTGGTGGAAGTGATGAGAGATCTGGTCTGACATTAGTTACAGATTTCAAGAATGAAAGGTATCTGAAGGTGTTGAGAGAGCTCTCTTTGGCCGGAGCACCGTACCATCTTAGCATACATAATTTTCCAGCTTTTTCAACATCAGCGTGCGAGGAGGAGGCATTGAGGAACACTTTGGCTGCTCTTTGCACGTCGGGGTGTTTTTCATACAATTTTACAAAACCAAGTTTACTCTTCCGAAATGTTGCACATGTTGAATCACAGCCAGTAAAAGCATGCAGGAATAAAATGTCTTTAAGTCCCAGCTGCTGCATTTGTTGGGTGGAGTAAACATTCGTTTGAATTTTTCCTCTGCCAGGTTTTATAAATAAAATATTGTGGTCAGGTGGTGTATTTGCAGCAAGAATTACTGCAAGATCAACATCTTCTCCAATTACAGCCAGATTTGATGTGTTTAACATGGATTGTTCAATAGCTGTGCTTACAATCAAGACGTCAGCGTCATCTAATGCTTGGTCCGTTGTGATATCGTTTTCTTGGAGTTTAGACCTCAGTAGGTTAATTAGTCTATCTTTGTTGTTGTGATTGGAGAGGAATATTTCTTGGTTGACTGATATTTCGGTGTCCAGATTGAAGTGGATGTCTAACGACTTTTTCATTCGGTATCGTCTTCTCTGTTCCGCTCCCTTAGTGCTGTTCGGTGAATTGTTGTATCCATCAAAAATAACGGTGCATTTCCTTCCTGCGTAGTGGGTTTTGATGAATTTCACATATCCATCACAAATTGTAGACACTGTGGATCCTCTTTGCCAGATGACCTTATGTATCAGGAAACCTCCATCAATAACCAAATCAAAGGTTGATAGAAATACGTCATTCGTTGGTTCAAAGAGATTGAACAGGACAGACTTTTTGTTTTTTCTCATACCACCTTCACTGAATAAGGCTAAAGGAAATGGGGCCAATTCGTATCGAAAACAGTCCTTTAAATCGTCATCATTTTTTTTGCTAATAGAAATCCGTTGAAACAGTAGGAGAGGATCTATTGTAACCTTTTCATCATTGAGCTTGATGGATGAACTAACTGAAGAAATCGGAAGTGCCCTGTCTTTGCGAGAAAGCTTAAGTTTTGAAAATGGCAGTGTTGCCATTTTGTTCATTACTTCTTTGCCATGTGCTACAGCGTTCCAACAGTTAACTGCATCATCACCCACCACCCCTGTGGCAATCGACATGATGTCAACGGTTTCAGGAAAGGGATTATGATTATCTAGCCAAGTTGTGAGTTTATCAATATCAGCCATATCTTTTGTTGTCCGTGCCTCTCCAAAATCCCTATGCTGTTCACTTGAAGAGAAGAAAACTCCACAGAACTCTTCCAGTGAAGTGCAAACGTCATGGGTGGCGCTCATCCCCACGACCCATTTGCTGATTACACTATCTTTGACTCCCCGTCCTCGCTTTATACCTCCTTGGGCACTAAAGCTTCGCATCAAGTTAGTCTCAATAGTCATGTCCGACCAAATGCCTGACCAAAAGCGATCAGATCTTCGCATTGTGAAGGCTCCATTGACGAATGTGTTATATTCTTCTGATGTCAATTTGGAAGGAAGATTTATCATATCTTGAAGGTAGAGATGGCAAGATTTGGCATACGGAAAATGGCCAGATGAGTGAAAGTATGGTAGCATTCTCTTGACACAAGTGAGGTGGGTATCCCAATCACCTGACCTCTCGGCATGAATATATTCTTTCATCAAGTTCACCATCTGGAAGTATTGAACCCATAGCTTTGCAGTTCGTCCATTCTTACTGAGGTATTGCAGTGTTTCTCCTAATTTTTTGGCAAGTGATTTCAGATGAGGGTTTTCATTTAATGAGCCAAGTGGGGTAGGTTCATCCCATAAAGTAGACATAATTTCTTCAACACATCTCTGCTCTTCCTCAGTTATTTCAATGTGGTTGAATATTATGTTAGACACGGCAGTTTGTGTTAACAAGTGTCCACGAACTGCTCTGGCAAAAGCGTGGCCTTGAAGCATTTTGTCAACCGAGACAGGAGCATAGACTGTACTCAACAATTCTTTTAGACCACTGCCACCCATTAAGTATCCAATACATCCTAAGTAAGACATAAGTAGATGGAATCCACCCAGGCGCACCACACACTTGGATAGACGAGGGTCAGAAGACGCTCCTGCAACTATCTCTCTAGCCTTCCAGTATAGAGGCTGGTCAAATGTGATAATTACACTGTGTTGGTTGATTTGTTCACATAATTGGGATGCATAAACCATATACACTGTATCATAATTTGATGGAGGAGAATTTATGAAAGGAAGAGGAATGACTTTGGTTTTTTCGCTATATTCTCCTATGGTCACTAAGTTCATGTACCCTTTCCACTGAGGAACGCGAATGCGTTGTTTTTGAGCTAACAACCAAAGCGTGTCATGTGGGTGAGGATGAGCGGGTTCCTTGGGTACTTCCAGATGTTCTACCATTACATCAAGACCACCTCCCTTTCCTTGATAAGTTTCAAGGGGAATTATTCCAAGATTTCCAGTTTCAGACGATGTGGGCATCTTCATCAATCGTGGTATTCTTGAACATTTAATTATTGAACTTGCTGGAGTGATGCATCTAATTCCACCCATTGAATGAAAAGTATTTAGTCCATTAATTGTGCACACATTAAAATCTGCATTGTCAAACACAAATTGATTGAATGAACCTCTTTAAAGATTGGTTTGGCATTAGCAATACACGACATTTCTAACACCTGAGCTTCATAATAAGAAGAACAGAAACCCATGTTTGTAAGAACATTGATTAAGTTTTTGGAGCCATATCGTCTGTAGAGTAAGAGAGAGAGACTGCACAGTACTGAGGATAAGAAGGTTCTTGGTCGAACTACAGATGTGATCGCATGGCCAATAGAGATGCATTTTTTATTCGTTTCTTCAAGTCGTTTGGTGCTATTCATCATTATTTCCTCTAGGAATGTATGAAGGGTTGGAGCAAGACAATCCGTATTTTGAAGAAATTCATCGCCAGCTGGGTATGTACGAGAGTCGTAAATTTCACTCTGGATGTCCTGTCGAATAATAGCTGCAGCTTTTTTAACAATCCTCATTCGCTCGTCTGTATCGTTTTTTTTACTTTCCTGCTCGTACCAAGCATCATTTAAAAGTTTGTAACCTACATCTGTAAAACAAATGACTGGAACGTCGAACCTGTTCTTTCCTGGTTTCACTATTATGCGGTCTTCATATTTTTCACTTAGCTTTGCCTTTACAGTTCTCCAGTCAAGTTTTTCCCCAGTTACTGCGGCCAACAATTCTTCCATGGAAAACTGGCTGTCCATATTCTGTTCGATGTATAAGTATATTTCCTCCATTCCTTTGGAAACATGGTCTTCAACTTCTGATGTCATCTTCTCTTTATACAAAATTCTGGTAAAGTTCTTATAGCAGTCTCTGTGATATACAGCCTCTTCAGCTACTAGATCAATAATAGAGGACAGGCGCTGTACTACTTCTGTACCCCATTGATCATTCCTTGTACTACCAGCAGTCATACACTGTTCTTGTATACACACTTTGTTGCTTTCCATGTTTTGGACACTGCTTACCCTTCTTCTTTGAGAAAGTTTGACTTTTTTCGATTTTTCAATACAAGCTGGTTTGGCACAAAGAAAGCAATTAGTTTTAAATTCGAAATGTGACCCTGAAGACCTCAAACTCGTAGTTTCATCTAGTGTTGATGTTGATGCAGACTGCCTCTTTGCATCAGCAGCAATCGTTTGGGGCCTTGTGTACATTTTACGACACGCTTTGTGAATTAAAAGTGTTTTTTTTTTGGCTAAGCTGGGAGCTCTTTCCATCTCCCCTTGCCTTACTTGCACTTATTAGAGATGCTATTCCTTTCTCAGTAACTCTTGACACCTTATTACTGGATTCGTCAATGTCTTCACCGCACACGAAACACTTGTTACTCATTTTGATGATCACACTCGTGAAATAGTTAAAATAAAATCCGATTTATATATTTATTTGAAACTAACTAATGATCACACTACGAAATATTTAAAATAAAAACCGATTTATATATTTAATTAAAACTGACTAATGATCACACTCGTGAAGAATTTAAAATAAAAAACGACTTCTATATTTAATTAAAAATAACTTAAACGTATGAACAAAAATATTTCACAACTAAACTCGGCACAAGTTCTAAATAAACTGATTGGAAGAAGAGAAAGGAAAATCTACACAACTACCCTTCCCATCACAAATGGTAGATAAAGTCTTATCTCCCCTTATAAAGTCTTGTCTCATCTTCGCGATGTGTCAACAATCAACAGTTTACAAAAAGTACGCACCAAGGCCACTCACTCAGCTCGTGCTAACGAAAGATATCCTTTCTCCAGTGAGAATCATATTCAGTTTTTTAAAACCCCTATTAACATCACTTTAACACACTAAAATCACATTCACTCAATCTAACACTATTTTTATAATTGTGTACGGTAATTTAATATTTACCAAATTTTAATAATATTAAGGTACAAATTCATTGGGCAGTCAAATCCTTCGTCATTTTAACAAATCTTTGTATTCAATAAACATTCCAAAATTGAACATATTATATTCCCTAATTTATAAAAGAATATACACTTAATACTGTACTCATATCATATAGAATACATATACCCTTACTGGTAAATAGATAATATACCTTGTATATAAGGTACCTAGATATGAATAACGAAAAGTACAAGTTTTTACAGAAAATCATAAGAATTAGAAGGAAAATATATATTTTTGAGGGAAATGAATTTGTCTACAACTTCCTTTCAGTCAAATTTCCTGTAAAACGAAAAGTTGATGAGTTAAAAAGACAAGTTTGACAACAAACGTGAGGTGAAATTCTATTTTCCAAAAATTGACGATATTCGATAGCGAATATCTCGAAAACTATAACAGATACGAAAAAATGAATATAGACATTCAAAAAGGAAATATTATCGGCTTTAATTCTTAATACAACCTATGTTTCCGTACGACGTGCCGTTTTCGAGATATTAATGAAAAACCGAAACATGGTACCTTTCAACCCTCCTCCTACCAAATTTAGCATAAAACTTCAAACTGTCGTAACTTTTGACCAGTTGAAGATAAACTAGTAAACAAATATATATTTGTGAAGGAAATTAATTTGTCTACAACTTCCTTTCAGTCAATTTTCCTGTAAAACGAAAAGTTGAGGAGTTAAAAAGACAAGTTTTACAAAAAACGTGAGGTGAAATTCTATTTTCCGAAAATTGACGATATTTGATAGCGGATATCTCGAAAACTATAACAGATACGAAAACCATGAACATAGCCATTCATAAAGGGAATTTTGTCAGCTTGAATTTCTGATAGAACCTATTTTTCCGTACGACACACCGTTTTCGAGATATTAATGAAAAACCGAAAAATGGTACCTTTCCACCCCCCTCCCACCATGAAGCGGCAGGGGTAGGGGTGGGGACTTTTAGTATGTTTACCTCCTAAGTACCCCCAACAAATTCCTGAAGTCAAATGCTTGCCCCCCCTCCATGTCCTCTACACCCCACTTTATGAACAATTAAAGCCAAAGAGTAGAATAAGCCTTGGCCATCTGGCCTAGAAGAAACTACTCTGTGAGGAATAGACATTCCATTGACGTGTATGACCTCCATTGTTTGTAATATGAAGCTACATTTTATATTTTAGGTGAGTAATAATAAGTTACAGTAAATTGAAACAATGTAAAAATATTACTTTGTCAAAATGTACAAAATGTAAATTTTTTTCTAAACTTATTTCAGTTAGGCCAAAATAAATCTCCTTTACAAAATTTAAAACGCACAAATATAATAATTATAATAATTTATTATTCCCTTACATATTATTTAATTATTCTTAGAATTTTATGTAGAGTGCATACACTAATACCTCACTCAAAATCATTAGCCACTAAGTGAATAATGCTTACATTATAATGGTCACTATTTTTCGCATACTTACTATAATATATTAATATTATAACTAGCTGACCCGTGCGAAACATTCGCATTCTAACTTACTTAAATCCCACTTAATTAAAATACACACCATATAGCTGGGTATTGTTATCATCAGTGTTGTCAACCCCAGGAAAATATCCCTACAACTTACTTGATCTTACATCACTGTTACATTCGGATTCTTTATATTTTTTTTCGTATAATTGTATTTTGTATATTTTTTCGGTGTAGCGGTTAAGGAAAGCTTTAAAATGATGCCTCATTCATGTAATTTGATGATGTATTAAGGAAGTTATGGCGTACCGACAAAAAAATGGCCCTGAGAAATAATATATGTGATAATTATAATAAAGTATTATTATATACTGCGTATCGTCTATTCCCTCTCCACCCGCTTACTTGTCTATATATACTATGTATCGCCTATTCCCTCTCCACGCTCTGACTTGTGTCTACGCAAAAAGTTGCGTGAAGCGAGATTTCAGAAACATAGTCAACGAAAGTGCCCAAGGGGCCAATAAAAGTTATCACTTCAAAAATAAACAGTATCAGGAACTGGCACATACTTCCTCACAAACATATTTAAATTATTAAACAGATTCACAGTGACTTCATTATTGTAGGAGTTGTAGGAGAGGTGATTTAAACTAGGAGATTAACTAATAAATATTATTATTATTAGCTAGAGATAAAACTATTCAATCGATTTCGAACAAATTTGCACCAAACACGTCAATTAGGCCTGTATGGATGCAAGAAAAAAGGTTTTGAAAAACAACTCCTTTATGGCCGAAAAACCCCCAAAAATCAGTTATTATTATTAGCTAAACGAGAATTTTTAGAAAGATGCGGTTTTTTTGCATATGGTAGGGTTGATTAATATATTACAAATAAGCCAAATTTTATCAAAATCGTTAGAGCCGTTTTTTTATAAAAAAATAATAACTGATTTTTTGGGTGTTTTTTTGCCAAAAAGGGGGTTGTTTTTCAAAATTTTTGAAAACCGTTTTTCGTGTATCTATACAGGCCTACTTGACATGTCTGTTGCAAATTTGTCTGATATTTCCACAAAAATCTCAACATCGATTTTTTCCGATCAATATACTTTCTCTATACTATAGTATAGTGAGAAAGTAAAAGGGGGTTACTTTTTAGTGATTAAAACATATTCAGTTACTTTGTTCTACAAATAATACTTTAAGTATTTTCATATAGAAAACAAATGCAAATTTACTACCTACAAGTTTTATTAGCAGAGGCACACTGTTAAACATTTTACTCTAAGCAGGCTAGTGTTTTCAGGCAACCCTAAATAAGATCGTTTTAATTGTTGCAATATTTGAACGACACTCTTCTAGAAATAAATAAATAAATGATCTATGCATTGCTTTTTTTGAATTATTTTTGATGCTTTACTGACAATGTAGTGAAAATTATTTATGATCTAACAACATTATTGTCTGTAACAAAATAAATTAAATACTAAAACATATACACTGTATATGCCTAGTTTTACAATTACGTCCTCATTTAATTTGAAATAAGTTAGTTAGTTCAATTTATAAGTCGTAAAATAACTTATGTTTTACTTAATTATCAAAAGTCCCAACTATACATAAACTTTAGAAATAAACCATAACAAATAGTATAGGACTGTAACAATTAAGTGCTACTTGACTTTAAAATATGTTAGTAAATTTATTATAATAGTCGAACAGTAATAATTGTGTCCTGAGTTAGTTATCAAACTGCAACTTACTTATAAAATCCCTACCGTTATGTAAACATTATAAATAAACCATTACATATTATATTTTCTTAATGAATACAAAATCAATAATATTCCAATGAGAATTAAATAATAGGTTTTGTATAGTAATTTTGAATGTTATTGAATTTCACTACAATCTACACATTTGATTAATTTAACGCATTTTAAAAATAACTATATTATCTATACTTATAAAAGCCAAATACCATTGACTCATTGACTCACTGACTCATCACAGATTCTCCAAAACCACGAGGCCTACAGACATAAAATTTGGCACTAATACTCTTTATAGGCACTAATAATTTATACAATAGGAACATCTTCTAATATTATCTAACTGGAATGAAACAATAGAACTAATGTACGCTAGTACAGAAAACGGTTTATATAAATCTGCTTTATTAATATGGAAATCTAAACAACAAAAAACATAGAATCATCAGATATAAACTACACAAATTATGAAATTAGATTCTATGACAGAAAATCTACTTCCAAACTTACTGTCATCAAACTTACACCACCATACTACTTTGTAAAGTTACATGGTCAACATCGAATTGCAAGATTGTTAAACTTCGATTGGTACGGTACTTTAAAACCTAAAACTATGTGACATAGTAAACACAAAAAATAGATAAACTACAGTACTACAGTGTAAACATCATCCACCTACGTTAAAGTTAAATGATTTCTACCTCAAGACATCTTACAGAATAATCCTAAGGGTGCAATGAGTTCACTTTATATACTGGTGCTTTTGTAAATAAAGTATTATTTGTAGTGTAATTTACAAAAGTTTTAACAAATATAACAATAAATTAACATACAAGAAGTATTGTTAGTTAGAAATCTTAGAACACGAAGTATAAAACTTGTTGAAATAAATAATTTAGAGTAAAATGGCTGTTCAGAGTAAGAGTAGATACAGTTTACTCCTCTCGGTACTTAACTACCATTGGATACTCTAACGGTTCAGTATAATTAATAAATGTCTGACGTTAACTCAACATCCTGCTCTTTACATTACAACGAGTATATTTCATAAGTTATATCAAATTACTCTCCTGGGAAGAAAGTTGTCATATTTCGCCTCAAGATACGATGCTAACTTAGAGCTTCTCCGTTACTTATATAACTTTCAGTAATCACCACGAAATGCGTTTATGTTTACATGTCTTCCCAGGTGTAACAAACTTCCACAAACTTGGGTATTGTTCTTCGAAAATATAAAATTTGTGGATCATGTGTGGTAGCCTTTTTGTAGGCCTACTTGCTCCTAACATCATTTTAATAAAATATAAGAAAATGTATTTTGAATATTTTTTATAAACGTCTATTATTTTTGTGTTTTGATAAAACTTTATTTGAATTTTCAGATAAAACTGACTCTAAAATTTGTAGAAATGTATTTGAAAATGAATTATATTTATTTGATTAAAAGTTCCTTTAGCTGGGTTGTGAAAACAAATTTATTTAACTAGTTTTTAATTAATTTACGAGTTAGTACGTTTATGTCTGTTAATTTAACTTATACATCATTTAGGACAAAAAAGTTTTATTAGTATGGAAAATGAAATTGCACATTGTAGAACATTATGTCATCTACAAGAAGTTTAATTTCCAGTTAAATAAAGATGAATGCTTCCGAGTACTATGATGTACACTTCCGAAAATATGTTCCGTCGCTGCTGGTTCGACTTTCTATAAAGCGCAAGTAATAGTATTTCCTAAAATATATAAAGTGAAGTCAGACCTCAACAATGGAATACTATTGAGTCTGCTTTATCTGGCAATATAGAGGCAGGGTAAATGGTCTGGGATTGAATTAATTAAATTTTCTTTCTCTAATAAACATTCGTTTCTTTTATCATTCGCAAAACTGTAAAAGTAGTTTTTAATAAGCTATAAAAATGTGTGGCAGTCCCTAGAACTAATATCAACTATACTTACTCTTTTCTGCAACAATTTGATTTTATTAACACTCCATTTTTTGTACCCCAGTCATTTATTTTTGTGTGCCACTATCAGTTGGTAGCACGGACGATCTCGAGAGCTCAGTTACCTTAAGTTTGGAACTTTCTCTACCCCTCAGTTGAAGGTTGAAGTCGATTGCGTGCATTTTGTTTATGATTAATTAATTAATTTCGAAGTCTACATAGTCTAGGGTACAGTTGTACCCCATGCGACCACTAGCGTAATAGTTTTTATAGTTTTAACTAATGGCTCATTTTTTGTATTTATATTAAGTTAGGTACATATTAGTGTTATTTTAAAATGAGTGAACATGATAGAGCACAGTTGTTGCTCTGGATGCAGAAGAGTGAACACGATGAAGACGTAGTTTTCTGATGATGTTGATGAAGACTTTGTAAAATTTAATATTTCCTATAAAACATTGGAAGTGATGATGAAGCTTTGGACTCAGAGAGTATTGTTCCTCTTCAAGACGCTGAAACAAATATAACTCGATCCGAAACTCCGTTTGACAATCGTGGGTTTTATATGAGGAAAGATGTAGAAACAAGGTGTTATTCAGAGCCATATATATTGCTAATTATCTCGTACCCAGTGCTTTAATATAATACCAACTTTTTACAGACTCCAAAGTAGACCCAACTTCAGAATTAATAAATAATGTTCTTTATTACCAATTTATTTTCACAAGACATGTTGGTTATATTTACTTTCATTTAAATAAATTTATCTATATAAATTAATGTCTAAATTGTTTTTTTTTTTCAAAATATGCTAAACTATAGGCTATTATTTTTTTACCAATTATGACCTAAACCGATTGTTTACTAATTACTTGATTGATTAATTACTCGCCTGCACACTCAGGTTATCAAAATAGCGCAACCACTGATAACCTGATATTACTAGGAGTGTTAAATAAGAATTAGATATTTAACTACAACACGAAATCAACATCAACATCAACATTTGAACTGCAAAAAGTACACTACCCATCAATGACTCTCTTATTCATTTTCTGTATTTGTTTTTAATCATGTATAATTTTACATCTGTAAGTAAAAATAAAAAAGGTAAAAGCTTAAATTACAAAAACTTAACTACAGTATCCAGAATAAAGCCTACGTTATTCCCAACACGAAAAAAAGTTACAAGTGGTAAAACCCCCGAAATAATTAAATTCATCAAGTATTTAGTAGCAATGTTAAGAAAAGTTAGTTATTCATTTTAGTTAAATATTTTAATTATTAATTTCAAAAGGTCATTTAAAGGATAGTGGCAGATCGTTAAACTGCTTTGTCGACAAGTTCTACAGCCTTATTGGTGCGCTGTTAGAATGGAAATATGGGAATTCTCATCACATTTTTACAAAATAAGTTAAAGGAAACTTGTTATGTTTAATTTAAGTAAGTAGAATTTTAGTTTTTTGAAGTGGTCAAATAAATATAAATGCTAATAATACTTGCTCTGAAGTTTATACATGGTTGTTTGAATTAATGTTCTTGCAACAATTTGATCTTCGTTTATAACAATAAACATTAGTTTATTACACTTATTAAATTATTGTTTCTATAATAAAATTTATAACAAATTCAATAAAGGATATAAGAACGAGTCAGCGTTTCGCCCCTTCAAATCCAGTTGCAAAGGTGTCCAACCAAGTCCCGATCCACGTAGGCCTATACTGAAAAGAAAAATGATTAATTGCTGGATTACATTGGTTTACTACTCAAAAATAGCTTCAACTTCAGGCATATTTTTTATTTTAAACATCTTTTAGCCATCCAAAATTAAGTGTAACACAGGCAAAACATTGCCTATGATTCCATTTCGTTGAATCGATTTTAAACATGTGTTTAACTATATTTCACTAAACTTTACAACATAAATATTTACAAATTTACTGTAAATATTTTTACAACAGTTAGTGTTAAGCGAATTGCACATTTGATCATACAAGTGAAACGTGTACATTGTAAATGCCAAATTCTCCCGACAAAAGTAAAAACTAAAGCAAACATTTTGATTTGCTATATATTAAAAACAAAACAACGTATTACACAAATCGGATCGTTCTGCAAAAGAGATTTTTCGTCCAGATAGGCTATTTCAACTAAATAAATTAAAGTATTATAAAACTAAGGAAATACACACTGGTTTACCAACCTGGTTCACACCAAAGTTTACGTGTGAATTACACAAACGTCAATACATATCTAGGATAGAAATACCTTTCTACAGAAACATTCCTCGTTTGTCTTTTTTTACTCTGAATGAAAGAATAATAATATTAAATATTCTATATGTCAGTAAATCAAAATGAAATATGTATAGCCTTAGATAGCACGAGTAAACCTTACATGTTTTGCATACATATTTCCCACTTCATAGTTTATAGAATAAATATGTAATAGACTTTTTTAACATGGTCTAATATATCATACAAGTTAAAGTGTTGTTAGAATATTTTGTTTTTAATATGTTTTGTTTATATGATAAAGTGTAGAGAGAGTTTTAAACTAAGACATTTGAAGGTCATTTGAAGCTATGTTATTCAAAGAGTTGTTTTAATAGAGAAATAATACTAAGCTAAAAACTAATATTTACAAAAAACTGATTAAGGAACCTATTAAATAATAAATACAAACACTCAAGACAGTTTTATATTGTACTACTAGGAACTAGACGTGTTGGGTTTTCGTCTCTCAAAGAGAAACTGTTTAATTAATTTACCGCATAATTTAATGGAACAGTGAAATTCATCGTTGTAATTAAACATCAAGAACTTTGGAAAAAAATACCTCATACAGATTTTTAGTGTCGAACATTTTTAGATTTAAACTATAATTTTCCAAATTTCTTCTCAGTAAATCATAAAGTTTTTATATTTCTTAAATTAGCATTATTGAACGTTTAAAGTTTGGTTTACTGGACTGTCTATTTACTTAGTGAATTTTTTATTATTCATGTTTCTGCACCTAATCTAATCAAAACACTGGTCAGTCTTATTGAAGAAGGCTTCGTTACATAGAGGCTGTTCATTACATAAACATAAATTATGAATCGCAACAAAAATATATAAAATACAAGTATATAATAAAACAAAACCTCGTTATTAAAACAAAACAAATAATTAGCACTTGTTTCTTGTCTAGGTTGTAAACAGCACATAAAACGCACAAGTTTCCTAGAATGCTAGATGGAAATCAGATGTTGAAAATTATATTGCAACAATGCTTTTTTTATGGCGTGAATACATTTGATTAAATTCATTTTAGAAGAAGGACATAACTGCAGCTATGAATTAATTACTATGATATTAAAATTAAATGCAAGCCTTCTATGCTATAAACTATATGATTTACACAAAATCTGAATCCGTTATCAAAATCATTTAATTCGTTCTCTCATAGTTTTTTTATAATATACCAACAGTACTTTAATATATCAGTACAAACGTTACATTTTTTAACAAACTTTGTAATTTGCATGTTAAAGAATACTCGTATTTGTAATTACACATAAAGAGAAAAAAGTAAAACCGCACCAAATAAATACATAATATTCTGTATTAACGAAATGGTTTCATATTTTCGACAGTTTCTTCGTAAAACATTAAGTTAATACTAGCTGATTGCAATACTACAATAATCAAATTTTACCATGCATATTTTTGCATTTTGTATGCATATTTTGCTATGTTTTTTTATTTTTTACAGTATTTTCACTTAACCGATACAATCTGAATTGCAAAGCATTTTATTTTAATTAATAACATCGTTTATCAATGTCAATAACTTAAAAACTACGGATTTTAATTTAGAATTCTCTACAAACTAATGAAAGGTATTGGGAGAGTTTTCAATTTGTTCACAGGTAAAAAAAAAGTAAAATCCTTTTTCATTGTGGAGCAAAACTTCGTATTATAAACAATAAAAGTGAACGTCAAAGGTAAATTTTAATAATAAGTTTTTACATAGAACAACCAATAAATGCTGACTTTTTAGAAATTGTACGTATATTTTAATTACTTGTTATAGAAACAGCTTTAGTTAACCGTCTTTTTACTTACATAAAAAGTGTAAAGAATAAATAATTTTGGAGTATATCATTTTATTGATAAAATTCTAAGGGACATTTACATTACAACAAAATATGTGAAAAAGAATTGTACATTGTACACCCACCTTAAAAACAATTTGAATTAAAAATAAACTTTTAGAAAATTGTATTTTTATTTAATAAAGCAATTCTGTTAAATATTAAATAAGTCCAATAAATTCTAGGCTTAATCCAAAAACGTATTGTATTCAGTATGCATAATAATTATAATATGGAAGGAGGGAATAGAGAAACAGATGCTCAAAAGCAAAATGAATGGCTGGCATATATTTAGGCCTACTTTTGTTTTTCAATAATTATGATAACAGCTAAAAATTACTATGTTTTGCAGAAATTTTTGCAGGAATCTCAAATGGACTGTTGTGAAATATTCTTCATAAATTAATTTTATTTGTATTACAAATTAGATTTTTCTTGTTGATATAATATTTGAACATATTATTGATTTAATTCTGAGGAAGAGCTTTTGACTTCCTTTGGTATAATCAAAGTATTAAAACACAACTAATTATATACGTCAAACAACCAGTTGAAAAGATAAACTTATGCAAACTATCAACTACGTTACTTAGAGGTTAACCTACAGATATTAGAGGACGATAAGGTCACGTTAGTTTAGGGTTGAATAATACTATTTTAATGTAAAACTCAGTTATGAACAATCATCTAATACTTTACTTTTTATTGGTACCAAATTTAATTTTACTTATCTAGTAAGTAATAAAGTTTGAGCTTGACGAGTGAGAAGTAATTATTTAAGAATAATAGCAATACATTAATTCTCACACGTGTACGTTTAATATTCAAACGCATTTCTAAAATGTTAAAATATTTATTAATCTATAAATATGGTACCAAGAAGGCGGAAGAAATATTATCAGGGAAATATTAAAAGGCTAGTAATAAGATCAGGTAAGACCAAGCGGGATAACTAGCAAGTACAGATTCCTCACGCCGGCAATGCACCCCGAGAGGGGAAGTAAGGCCCGGTCCCCACGCTGTGTTTGTTGTGTCCAACGTCACCAGTACAACCTCAATAAAAAAAAGATAGACCTCTGTTCTTCACTGTACATCCTAGTTTGTCACTGTAATGTAACGGTAAATAAAAGTGATAAACACATTTTTCTTAGTGAACAGGACGTGTAAAAATTAGTTGTTTTATTTATAAATATATACAAGTGTCACAAAAAAACCTTATCGTGCTATAATACAGGATCGGATTCTATGCATTATAATAAATTAAAATATTCAGAAACATTTTACGAATTCGGGTTAGTTTATTTTAGTTTTTTGTTATTTTTGTATACTGGAAATATGTGAACCAAGGGTTGACAAATCTTTTGAGCATGTGTTAAAAATTATGAGGAGAATGCATTCTTGGAATCGACAAATAAAGAGAGCAGGAAGGCAGGAAGTATTTCCTGAGATACCCTTCCCGTTACATCATCCTATTTACTTTTCCCACACAAATTTCGTATGTGTATTAACCAACTTTCACCAACCTGGCGACTAACAATACAATGTTAAAAGAATACAAAACCTAAAACTAACTTTAACCTAACTAAACTTTAAATAATACAGTATGATTAAAACAAGATAGTATTAAGGTGTCATTGGATCTACGGAACAGCCAAGATCGCACCAAATCAATGTCAAACAAGCACAAAATGTATTCATTACAGGAATTACCTTCTTCCTGACTAAACAAAAGGTCGTACAGAAAATTGTTTTAAATAAAAAAGTGAATTTCACTAATTATCAACAACTTTCTCGCAAAAACTTTTTTTTTGCCTAAAAATACAAAAATTTCTCGCTTTGAACATTTTTGTTGTCATCACTTTTATTTTATAAAAAACTTAGTAAACTTTTGCATCACAGTTGTAACATTTTATAATTTTGTATGAAACAAAACCTTACTTATTTATAGATATTTGTCATAGTTTTCTCTAAAATGGGAAATACTTTTTATAAAAAGGTTGTAAGCAAGTACGTAAAGTTATAAGAATGTGAGCGCTGTCTATTTCCTCAGTTAAATGTTATTTGTGGACCTATTTTTTTGTGGAATTGGTTGTACCGCCAAGGCAGGTTTAAGGAGAAGTAGACTGTAGAAGGTGGTACAGTGGTAGAGTGGACTCTATCTGTCTGAATGTGTCGCAGTAAACTTGCCTCTGACGTCACCGGGAGAGAGGATAGTTCACTATCGCTCACTCTTTATATCAAACACGTTTGATTTTCAGGCGCGAATACTGCAGTCGCCAGCCAAGTTTTGTAGAGGCAACACGTGGTTTTATAGGTACCTACAATGTCTGAACCGTCGGCGTCGGGTCGTGTTGTTAAATTTCAAGACAGTGAAATTGTGAAGTTTCTGGAGTTGTATTCCGGTGAGCGGAAGTTGTACGATTCGAGCTGTAGGGAATATAAAAATAGAGATTTACGAATGGCAGCAGCTAGAAGAATCAGTGAAGCAATGGGTTTATCTGGATTTGAACCTAATGAGGTTATAACCAAATTGCGTACCTCCGAATGCCTTTTCATCCGCTTTATCCGTCCATGTGACTATCTCAACCTTTCTCCTAAGATACCACTAACGCGGCCCAACTTTCTACGAGAAGCTCGTTCATGGTTGGCTCATTGAGATAAACTGAAGCGTAATCACTATCCTGTGTGAACTGTATATTGTCCTCCGCTAGTTCACTCTCATTCCCCACTCCAGACGTGGGCCACAACAGTCTTTACTCTGGCGTGGCACTCTAGAGTGTTCACTCCGTGTGGAAACCGGGCTTAAAGCTAAAGTACCAAGTAGATAAAAAATACAATCAAACTTACACAATTTACAAAAAGATTTACAATAAATATTTTTATTTCTCTATAAATAATTGTACTCCATCCCCATGATACGAAATAATAATTTAACTGCTCTCTAGGAACAACAAAAGAAAAACATAAAGATACAACATATTGCTTGGAAGATAGAATATTTAGAATTTAATCGGATGCCAGTAAAATCTTTTATTTCTTTACAGTCTTCCTATAAATTTAGTAGTTCTCTTTCAAATAATTACAATAATAATACGTTGTGCATCATGTTTTATCAAAATATTGTTGTGAGTTTTCAAACGGTTCATGAATTTAAATTAAATGTAAAGTTATTTATACATAATGAAAAGCCTGTCAGCATATAAATATAAACTTTAGTTGATTAATTTTTATGTAATTCTGTACGACAGAGTAAATAAACACTAATGAATGGTGTTGCTTTAAAAATATCAATAATTGATAATTTATTCGTTTTTGAAAGTGAAACATTTAACAAAGTAAAAATGTAATATTTTTGGAGTTACAGAGGGGAATAAATAAATCATTTTAAAACAGTAGTTAAATCGATAAAGGTAATTTTACCTTTATCGCTATCGTTTTTTTTTTTTAATGTATCGTTGTTTTAATCAATTACAGTTCATTTTAAGATTTTAACCCTATTCATATATAGAAGTAATAGTAAGTGTTAACTAGGTTAGTTCAAAAAAAAAAAAAAAAAAAATTATTTTATATGAACATGATTTTCTTTAGTGTTAATCCTGAAGCATGTATTCCGCCAGTTTGTCAAACTTTTTTTACGGACGAATGGTACTGTACTTTGGTAAAGACAACCCTTTTAACAGCACAATATCAACTAATGAGAAGTCTTCTACATGAAGTTTTCTACATATTTGCACCTATCCTGACATAATCGATTTCACATTCAAATACTGATATTTTGACAATGAGAATCTCCAAAAATAACTTATCACTCTTGTAAAATGATTGAATGAAATTTGTTTTTTTAGTAAAATAAAGAATATCGTTAGATTTTAGGTTTATGTATGCGTTGTATACTAAGTAGATTACTAAAAATATTTCTCGTTAAATGGATAAACTTGCTTTGTTTTACTATTCTCTATAGTCGCTTGGTGAAACATCTGCTAAAGAGGGGGGAAAATTAAGAAAATTTAGAATATAAAATATTTAAAAATATATATATGTTTATTTATATTTATGTTATTATTATTTTACCACTTTACACAATCTTTTCATTTTTGTAAAATTTAAATGTACAGTGCTAAGTTTTAACACTAATCACATCCGTAGTTTACTTCTTAAACCAACCTTCTAAACATAAGGTTAATTAACCGTAAAAACAAAAATTAACCAATAATAACAAAAATTACAAAATTTTGTTCTTTTTTTATCTAAGTAGTAAATAAAGCGTCTACTCCAGATGTTTTTGTGTAATTATTATATTGCAAAATTAATTAATTATGAATGCATTGTATTATGGAAACTACTTTATTTAGACTTAAAATTAGAACGTGAACAATAGATTAAATTAATTATCATGTGAATATCTAATGTAAGTTAGAACAAAAGTTATATATTATCTCTCACATTTACTTTATTTTTTGTATGTAAAAAATGTTTACTTTATTAGTAAAAAATGTATACAGAGAATTATAACTTTTGATATGTATATTATGGTATTGCATAATAATATGTTCAGTTAAAATTAAAATTTATAACAATACAAAATACATTTAAAACAATAAGTACGTTTTTAAGGTTGGAAGTCCATTTTTTATTAAAACATCAACTGTTAATTAATTTTAACGATACATTACGTAGTATTGTAATTTATATTGAAGTGTATAAATATACATCATTCTGATGCATGTCAAGTAAGTTATTACTTACAGCTATCAAAACTAACTAAAGCAGTAATTAATGTACTCACTACTATTTACTTACGTTGTTAATAGTACTTCCACAAAATGGGTGTTTTTTTTTTATATATGGGATCTCTGAGTAAAGTCCCCGGTGATTGAAAATGTTATTACTGAAAATATTTTAAATTGTAACAACAAAGTTGTAATTAATGTCGATGTTACTGTATAATTGTTTACGCTAAGACATAATGAAACAGTTGTCAGATAAAGTATTATTAAAGAATATGGAGGTTTCCACAGTTAAAGTTATGTAAGTAAAACAATTTTACATTATACCCGAATACAAAATATTTGATTATATATTCAATTTGTTTATATTAGGCCAAAATCATACTACTAATACTTCTGGTTTCATAGCTATAATTTTGTAATATATAATATCTCTCATATAGAAGTGAACCATTTATATCTCGGTGACGAAGAATTTCTTGGTTTTTAAATATTCTTTATATAATGTTACTACTGTGAATATTTTACTTTGATATAAACCACACGAGTAGCAGGTGGCTCTGTTCTTCTAAGTTATTGCTTTTCCAATAGACACGGTGCACTATTTTACTCAGCATGTCACTTAAACTGATAAGTTTCATAGACGTAATAAGCAAGAGATTGTTTCATGCAATATTTGAGAAAAAATCATTGAATAAATAATTTTAAAAAGTACAATATTATTTTACTATTTTGACTGCAATGCAAAATAAAATAACTTCTCATTCCTAAATGAATTGTATAGTTTATTATATAGTATTAACTTTAAGTTGTAATATGAAAATGAATAACAACAATCATATATTTCTTCACGTTAAAGTAAGAGGCAACTGTGCTGTTGAAATAAAACATAGATATAAACTAAAGTGATTCGTTATAGATTCATTTATAAAACAACATCTCTTAAAGACTGAAAAGTTTTTTTACGTTTTTTCCTCTTTCTGAGAGTCTCCCTTTGTAACCACAAGGACGGGTTGTGAAGACTCTTTAAGTCAACACAATATTTACAGCACTAGTAAACCCCCGTGAAAAATCACAGGTGGATTAATTAGATACACATTACTATTTACAAACTATTTCACAAAATACAAAACATATTATATACAAACGACAAACTTTACCTATGCCTACCTTACTATGCTGACGGGGATTTTAACTCGGTAAATGTGTACAATTACAAGGATTATAAAACTGTAGGAATATGTGTACAAATTTTGTATTTATGTAAGCTATTACATATTTAAAGAAAGATAAAAATATTATCTTTTAATTGCTTTTT
Source organism: Philaenus spumarius (assembly GCA_018207615.1). Lineage (NCBI taxonomy): Eukaryota > Metazoa > Arthropoda > Insecta > Hemiptera > Aphrophoridae > Philaenus > Philaenus spumarius. The sequence continues at coordinate 24,695 of JAGFPH010011263.1, forward strand.
TCATATTGATAGATCAAGTAATTTAGAAGTTATTAATATTATTATTATAGTGAAGAAATTAATAATCGAATATGTTTATATGTTACACGAATATGTACGTATGTTTCCGAAGTTAAACGAATAGGTATTTCTTCTTTAAATTTGTATAAACGAATAATTTGATGATAAAACATTGTATTTATATTCAGTTTATAACCTCAAAGGAAATATTATTACGTATTATAACATACATCAGTACTATAACTCATATTTACAAAAATAAACTTCATAAGAAATTATAGTGATTGAAGTTGTAAACATAACCCTAAAGTATAATCTACACTGGATTTGTTTCAGTATTACAGATGATGGGTGAAATTAGCTGTTATATTATGTTACTTTCGTACTTAGGGACGTCGCTTTTATTGGAGTTTATTCTCAAATGAAATAATCACATTTTAGGCCTAATAATATTTTGCTGAAATATTGTTTTAGGTAAGTCTTTGAAAAAAAAACTTTTTTATGTTAGGCCTATAGTTTTAATAATTACACAAAATACATACGTGAACTTCATAAATCTAATTAATTTTTCAATTGTTTTGATGCATCACGTGTATTTATTGTGGCAAGAACTTTAAGATTTTAGAAAAGCAATTTTGAAGTTAATTATTTAATGGAACACACTCCTTTTAATTCAGCAATAAAATGGAATCTTAATTCAAAATCTACAAAAGTAACAAAATGCCGTCTTTAATATGCACACACATAAACTTTCTTTATAAATGTATCAATGTTTCATGCATTCAAAACAATTGACATAACATAAATGAAGCCTGGTTAACCAACAAACATATAAGTTCAATAATATATGTTTGATAATTTCAGTTTATGTTCCGTTTATTCACAAAGGGTTTTTCCGTTAGTTGTTCAATAAAACTGCAATGTTTGTATTGTTAATTATTTTAATTATTGGCTTGAAATAATATTATTATTGTAAAACAAAGACACTTACAATTAATAACACCTGTAGTGACAAGACGAAAACATATTTCTGGTAAAACGTATACTACTAGCAGTATAATATTACTCAAATATTGAGATAATATTGCTCAAAGTTTCCGCTGAGAGTTTCTTGACAAGCTCCAAGACTGGTGTAAAATGCATTTGTTTTTATTAAATAAAATTAGTTTTCTATAACTATTACTGTATTTTTAATTTCTTCTACAATAATAAGGATTTTGAGTTCTTGATGGAGACCTTCGTTGGTTATAATTTTAGGAGTATTTAAGCCTAGACACAAGACTTTTGATTGGAAGCGTTATAATATTTCAATATTTGATTTGGCAGGAGAGCCAATCATTTAACCCATATTGCATTCAGAATGTTTTGTTATCGACGGAGAATTTAGATTTATGTCCAACCAGCCAATACATATTCCTGAGATTATGCCCGAGTTGTTATTTTTATTAAAGATATGTTTCGGCCAATTCAGATGCCTGTCTAAATAAACACTTAGGTACTTTACTTGGTTTCTGTGGTATTTATTTGTTGTTTAAAGTTATTGGGGGACATGACATTTGGTTTCATTAACTTTAGTACACCATCTTTCCACTCCAATTTGAATTTGATCGAAGCTTTGCAGCAACAATCGAGAAGCTATAGAACCGTGGCAGAAGGTATAGACGTGTCATTTGCAAACGAGACAGTATTCATTCTTGTTGTGACGTTTAGTGAATATGGGTATACAATTCATACCTGTGGCATGAACATCATGAATTAACGTCTCGCAGATTGGTCGATGGTTCTTAATGTTTCACCAGAATTTTCCTGTCTTCAAGATAAAATTTCAGCAACGTATAAAATATCAATGTAATATATTTTTTTAGTTATGACTTGCTTCACTGTTATATGTTGTTGGCGAAAACCAAATTTAGGATCAGGAAACAGATTTCTTGAATCAAAGACTAGTACCAGTCGTTTTAATGATCAACGACCATAGATACAGTTGTGTGCAAACTAATAGAACCAAAGAGGCAACTTCATCAGGTTTTACCTAATTTAGGTATCTTAATTACCTTCCACTTTTATAAAAGCTTGTTCTCATTATTAACATTGAATAATTGGGTCACATATTTAAACCCTTGTAAGGCAACTATTTTAGAACTCTACCAGTGATCAAATCATAACCTGGGTTCTTTCTTGGAATAAGGTTTTTCACGATGGTTCCCTTTACTTCTCTTATACTAAATTTACCAAAAGGTAATAGGTGTATCTCCCCCTCTATATCATGTTAATTTACCATTGGGTTAGGTTTGAGTGTGAGTAGTTAAGTTTTCCTTCTCAATCCTAACCCAGGTTTCAGCGTCTTTTCATATTAAAGGGATAGGTCACAATTACATTTTTGATCGCCTTCCAAAGACAGTAGTCTCCATTGAACTCAAGTTTCAATATATCGTTTTCAAATTTCAGTAACACACTTAGTACATTTATTGCTCTATATAAGTTAATCTGGGCCCATATCTACATGAATTTCATGAACATCTATGGCTTGTTTCAAAATTGTTTTCCTTAAACAACCTGATACCTAAATTTAGTATACATTTGACTAACAAATTTCTTTTCACTTAATAAAGTAAACCATCTTAAATTTAAAGCTAAAATAGTCAATAATATAACGCAGTATATCTTACTAAAATATTAATATTATGATTTAACACAAGTTATTAAAATAGTTTAGGCCCAAAATGACTTACTCCTAAACAGAAAAATCTCTATTACTTATAAAGTATATACGGAGATATTATGGTATATTTTTATAAATAATCAAAATATATTCTCGTCGGGTAAAATTTAAAAAACAAACGCAGTAATGTATAAGTTCTACATGCTTTACTTTTTAATTTATAGTACCTTTAGAAACAAACTTGGAAATGCATCAATTACATAAATTACACAATAGTTAGTATAACTAAAAACATTCTTAAATACAAAGTATACTGCAGTAAGTAAATAATAAAGTTTCATTGATGTGTATAAAAAGTGGTAAACCATAAAGCTTAACCATAAGTGGTAAACCATATAAATATTGCGCTTTTTACTCTTAATAATAATATGTTTAAATGTTACTGCAGTCCAGGCCCAGGCCCTCAATATTACACTTCTATGGTGGATGCATCACGCTTCTTGTGACACATGGAATTTGATTAACAACTTTATTTGTAATTAGCACAGGAATGTTGGCTAACATTTAGGTACACAAATGACTAAAATAATATTTCTCAACTTATTGACTTTAGTTTCAACATTTTTTTAAATGTCAGATCAATCTTGGGAGTTACAAATGTTAATAAAATATATAAAGTGATTAATTAGGTCTTTAATTTATAGTTTCAAATATTTGATCATAAAATAAAACTAAATAAAACGTAAAAGAATTATATAATGTAAAGTAGATTTTACAATTTTCAAACGCATTCATTATTTTTATTATTATAAAGTTATTATGTATTTTATATATTTTTTAAATATTTGATATATTTTTAATTGGTTTTTGTTATTCTATTTCATTTATGATTATTTTTTATTTATTGCCAGGCGTAAAATGCTAAATTGATTTTGAATATATTGCACATTACATTTTGTTTATGAAACGCTTTGTACTATATTACATTGTTATGCTATAATATATGTCTTGTTCATTGACATGAACAAATTTATATGTCACAATATTATTTTTTAAGTCATATTTTGAAAATTCTAATTTTACTCTTACAGATAAATACTAAGAATTATTTCCAAGTTAATTAAGCACTCCACTGCCTTAGTTCACCACATTTCATGGAGCGAGAAATAAAAACTTTCATCTCCTTGGAGTGTAGTTTGAAAGTAACTTGTTTAATTAAATGCATTATCTGTGTAATCAAATGGGGAATAGAATAGTTCGTTGTTTATACTCTCTAAATGCCATAACATACATATCGCAACAGTTATTGCTCAGATTGCAGATATATGTTATCGAAAGAATTGAATAACAATGTTTTTGTTTTTTTATAGCTAAAGAATAGAATAACAATTATCATAAATGTAATTTGTTTTAAATCTGCAATTTAACTTATTTTAAATAATCTATATGTATATGCACATTAAATGTAGCTGCTTATTAAAACTGCATGTTTATTTATAATAAAAATAAGCTGTATATTTTATTTCTATCTATCACTGAAACTAAAATTATTGAGCTTTTACTGTGGAAGAAATTGAGTAGCCCAGTTACAAATACGGCCAGGCCCATTTTTTTCACGAAATGAGTTAGACATCGTTTCCATTAGGTGGTTTCATCCTTTATGCGATACTAAAGCACTTTCGTTACAAACACGACCAGAGACACGTTGTAAATGCATTTAAAAATGTGGCTTCTTTACAAAATAACGGCCAGCTCCACAAGGGCTTAGTTTCTAATACGGCCAAGTCCAGTGGAGCCAATCACAGCACAGTATTCGGCTCACGTGACGCTGCACTGCTGGCTGCTGTACTAAACATTTCTGCTGTCACTTGAGTGTTTGCTATTCTATTTGGGATGTTGTAGTTAAATAAAATTAATGAAAGATTAATAAGATTAATGAAATTACATTAATCGGTGATTGTTAATGTAGTTATTAGTGCATAAACTATTTAAAAATTTCCTTGCTTTAAGAAGGAAGGTTCTGACGTACCTCAAGAGACTAGAGGTGGATACAAAAAATAATACAAATACATGAAAAAAAATCATTAATAGGATTCATAAGAAAATTCAAGGGACGAGAATCACATTATTCCAGAAAAAAGCCACAGAGTTTACCTTGATTCAAATTTAAATACAACCAAAATGTGGCAAATACACCCACATCTGTTGAAAATGAATTGAAGGTAAAACAAGGACTTTTAGAAGTGAATTTGTGACAAAATATTGTTCAACTTCAGCACTCCTGTGACAGATGTTAGTTCAAAGTGTCTTGAGTTAAATAAAAGAATTTTCCTTTCCTATGCCTTAATTTAATAGTTGAATTTAAACAATTGAACTATTTAAATTGACACTGTGCAATTTAATTTAGTCTAGAAGTTTAACTGAAAATTATGTTTTATTTTTTATTTTGTCATCAATAATTTGATTTCTCTAGGTTTAAAATTGATTATAATTATTTGTATATTATACATTTATTTATATCTAATTATTCTGACAATTTTAAGTGCATTTTGCTATTAAAGATTTTTGTAAAACATTTTAACTTAAAGCTGCAGAAGAAATTACTTGACGACCTTGGTAACTTTTTAACATAAAGTAATCTCGCTTGCACATCTTACATTAAATAAATAATATTTTGTAATATTTATTTTAATTTGAAGCTGATTACTTAAAATTTGTTGTTTTAAAATTTTGAGTTATCAATAATTACTGGTACTCTAAGTTTAAATCTTATTATTATTTATATATTATACCTTTATTTATTTATATCTCATCATTCTGAAAATGTTTGTTTTAATGGATTTTGTTAGTAAACGTGTTTCTTGGAATATTCAAGTAACGCTGCAGACAATATTACTTGATAATCTTGGTAACATTTTCATAAAGTAATCTCGCCTGCAGCGTAACATTAAATAAATAAATACTTTTCTAAACATATAATTTAGGTGATTGTGTGTATTGTATAATTTTTTTAAATAAATTCATGGAATACCTCTTCGAGAAAAATTAGCATTGAATATGCGTCAAAAGGCGAAAATCTCGCGGAATT
>JAGFPH010011264.1:9660-23618 GCA_018207615.1 Philaenus spumarius
CCCAAGGTTTCCTCCCTCAAAGGTCTCCCTCTCCCCAAAAGTTTCCACCAACCCAAGGTTTCCTCCAACCTCAAGGTTTCCGTAACATCCGTCAATCCAATGCGTTTGCTGCCCCAGGGTTTTTGATGCACCAAGGTTTCCTTCGCCCCAAGGTTTCCTCTCCCAACGGTCTCCCTCTTCCCAAGGGTTTCCACCAACCCAAGGTTTCCTCCACCCCCAAGGTGTCCGCAGCATCAATGTGTCCGTTGCCTTAAGTTTACCGCCACCTCCGCTGGTCTCGCCCAAAATAAGTAAAGTTTTAAATAAGAGAACGTAACTAACACATAGTTTAAATTAATGAATTGTAAATAAATACTCACCTACTTGGATTTATTAATTGGACTATACAATTATACAAACACGAACAGTAAAGTTTTGTGTTCTGTATTTTATTTACTTCAGAAGCAGAATCCGCCAAAGCGTGAATACGTGTTGTTATCAGAAGTAAATAATCCAACAATCCTTTCCCATTCCCATGAACGAAACAAAGACATAAAATGGTTTGGAAATGGGAAAAGAAATAAACACGGAACGAGCAGAGAATCGAGGGAACAAAATAATACAATGGTTGCCGGTTTCAAACAGTCTTTTAGTTATGTTTAGTTTTATAGGCTAGGTTAACAGAGAACTAGAATCGAATTCTTGTCAATAGTATAGAGTATTCTAAGATAAACTTTATGAACAATTCATTGGCAATGTTTGTTCCAGGTCGGAAAAGATGATCCGTCGGATATAACTAGTCACCCTTCACTCACCAATCCTCGTGGCTATTCAAAGTTAGAAATACAAATAATTGTTTCAAATTTTGAAATCAGATGTTAATGGAAATATTAGAGCAAACAGCTGAATGCTGTACCAACACTAAACGTATTTAATAATGATTTATTATGGCGCTCCCATTGCAATACAATATTTAGTACAGTTTGTATTGTGTTAACGTCCACAACAGGTAGCGCTCTTTACAAAAACCTAACCTAAAAGTTAAAAATACAAATAATATTTTCAAAGTTTGAAATCGGTTGTTAGTGGAAATATTAGAGCAAACATCTGATTACTGTACCACTAACTACCATTAACATATTTAATTATTATTGGGTATATAGCGCTCCTATTGCCGTAAAATATTTAGTATAGTGTTTGTTGTTTTTACGTCAACAGATGGCGTTGTTCACAAATACCTAACTTAAAAGTTAGAAATACAATTGTTTTAAGTTTGAAATCAGCTGATAGTAGAAATATTATAGCAAAACAATTGATAACAGTTATTATTATAGTCAATAAAAATATTTAATGGCGCTCATATTTTTGTTAAATATTTAGTATATATTTTGTTGCTTTTATTTTTAATAGATACTGCTGTTTTTCAATAATGATATAAAAACATGCTTGTATTCGAATGTAATGTTGTGTCAAAATTTCAAAGTAGGCCTAATCGGTGAAGAATTTTCTGAGATTTGTGATTTTGAACTAAAGAACATTTACATTTTTATTTATCTCTGGCACTACTGAACCGATTGAAAAAAATATTTTACTTATAAAAAGCTACAGTATCCCTGAGTGTCATAGGCTATAATTCATTTCGATAAAAAACTTTTTTTATTTCAATATTTGTAAATTTAGTCGGAAAAAATTTTTAGGTTAGGCCTAGAATGATAAACCAACATAATATGTATTTACATTTATTACCATAGCAATCAATTGAATAAAATAACAGATAATATAACTGTTTGCTCCAATATTTCCATTAGCAGCTGATTTCAAAATTTGAAGCAAGTATTTTTGTATTTCTAGCTTTTAGGTTAGGGTTTTAAAGTGTAGACCTGAGCCTTGCTGGTTCTTTTAACCACTATTATAACTGCTGCAATAAAATATGAGAAATAATTTAATTTGAACATTTAACATTATTTACTATCTTAGTTTTGAGGTTATTATTAATCCTACACCTTTATTGTAAATAAAACTTACCATATGTCTCCCCTAGTATATTATAATTAAAATAATTAATTTAAGTTATCGGTAAAACACTGAAATGAAATTTGTTGTTGAATTAGTTACACTCTGAAGCCCTTTAATCACTTTATAGGTTCTGAGTGATTTTGTGCAAAACAGTAGGACGTTAAACACCAAAAAAAAAAAAAAAAAAAAAAAAAAAAAAAAAAAAAAAAAAAAAAAACTGAGTGATTTTAAACACATGCATAGAAGCCTATGTGCTAGGGGAGAGCTATGATGAAAGAAAGACAGTGAGGAAAATGAAACGGAATTTCAGAGAAAGAATTAAAAGAAAGGTGGGCGAGAAGTTAGGAGAGAGTTCAAGTTACTATAGTGATTAGAGATGGGTCGTTACACTCTAGACTTTTAGGTAGATTTCATTGCAGTCGTTGCCATGAAGCGACTTCTGATAAATGTCTACTTAGTGTTTCGTTCCATGGTCCCTCTTATAGTGACAATACAAAAGTATATATATATTGTATATATATCAAATTCCATAAATTATTTCTAGACTCATATACAGAGTGTCTCAAAAGTACGTTAATGGCTTTATATTTTTAATAATAATAATAATAATATTTTATTTTCCTCCAATTATTTACATTTATATGTATAATACAATGGTTGGGAAATAACTAACCATCATTTCCAGTATTAGATGGTTAGTGTGAAAAGAAAATAACTAAACTATAAACAAAATAAAAATAATAAAATACTGAAATAAATACAAAATAACTAGTCTACCTTTATACTTAACTCTTAACATAATGCGGCTACTCCTGCAGTGGTGTATCTAACAGGCCTCCCTTCACAAAATTAAATCAAAAATCTATATATTATCCAAACTCGCACAACAGCTTGAACACATACTCACATACCACACATATAATTCCATAACTACCATACACACAAATCGACAGAAACACATGTATCCCAACTTAACCAATTCATTAAACACTTACAAATAAACATTAAACATCAATTATTAAACTACACTCTTAAACAGTTCATCGAAGGACTCGAAACCCCAAAGCCAACCTCTTACTCGCGACATGTACTTAACCATCCTTGGTTCTTTTTTTATTTGTATAGGCAACTCATTAAATATTTTGGGACCAATATATAAAAAAGACCTCTTAAAGCAAGTTCGGTTCACTTTTGGTCTTTTCATGTGCATCTGGGCAGTACTTCTTGTTTTATAATAAATTTGAACATTGGAAGTATTTCCACTTCTGCTATAAAAAATCTTTAGGACCTTATATATAAATAAATGTTTCAGAGGCAAAATATTTAGTTGTTTAAATAGAGGAAAGGCATGATGGAATTTACTCTTGAAAAGAAGAATTCTGATCAAATGTTTTTGAGTAACAATTAGAGGCGTAGTCGCGGCCATACAGGCCCCTCCCCAACACTCTATTCCGTATTGAAGTCTGGAATGTATGAAAGCATGATATAACATTCTCAGAACTTTTAAGTTACAGATGTTTCTCAGGTAATAGAATTTCCTTACATATGAACGTAATTTTGAGTTTAACTGTCGAATGTGCTTCTTCCATGTAATCTTGCTGTCAAGAAAAATGCCTAAAAACTTTATATCCTCTGTTTGCTGGACGGACGGACACACACAAAAATCAGGACCAAGACACATATTATTGTGATAAATCAAAGTCTCCCCAAATTGAAACCCCCTTAAATCAAAAACTACGAATTTTGTTTTTTCCACATTAACGATCATATCATTATTTGAACACCAATACTGTAAAGTTTTTAAGTCAGTAATCATGTTCCGCTTTACTAATTCCCAGGTGCTGCTCACATACTGGAGAGCGATATCATCAGCAAAGGCGCTGATTTCTCCCTCAAAACCTTCTTCAAGCAAATCATTAATAAAAATCAGAAACAATGTTGCCGAAAGCACGGACCCCTGTGGAACTCCTCTATATATAGTTTGAGAGTCACTCACATGTTTATTTATTCGTACTTGTTGCGATCTATCTTTCAGATAAGATTTGAACCAATCAAAAGCAGCTCCTCGTACTCCGATTGATTCCAATTTAGTCAGCAAAATATCATGATTTACCAAGTCAAACGCCTTGTTAAAATCAATAAACAATCCGGAGGCCTTAAATTTAGAGTTTATAGCTTCATACACCCCCTCCATATAATCCCTTACCGCTTTTTCTGTATTCCGCCCCTTAGTAAACCCATATTGTCGTCTACTAAAAAAATGTTGTAAATTTAGGAAATTAATTAATCTACTTTTCATTAATTTTTCAATTATCTTAGAAAAAACTGACAGTAAAGCTATAGGTCTATAATTATTTAGTTCATTTAACTTGCGCTTCTTGTAAATAGGAACCACGATGGCTCTTTTAAGAGCTGCAGGAAATATGCCCGTAACAAAACTGAGATTTATAATATTACATAGAGGAACAGATATTTCTCGGGAAACATATTTTATAAGATCAGTAGAGATACCGTAAAACCCGGTGGATTTCTTACTTTTAAGTGTATTAATTACTTTAGTAACTTCACCCTCGTCAACAGGCATCACAAAAAATGACTTGCTTTGCCTTCTTCGAGGTACTGAATTAGCTCCTGAGAAATTATACTGTTTGTGCACATTAGCAAAGTGACTGTTAAACTCATTTGCAATACAAAGAGGGTCTTCCAGAAGTAAACCATCTCTGTTAATAATTTTATCTACACGTTTTTGATTAGTTTCCCCAGTAATATTATTTATTATCCGCCATAGCTCCCTACTGTTTCCTTTGTGTTTATCAAGTAGATTCGAAAAATAATTAGTTTTTGTTTTATCAATATCGTTAGACAACCTACAAGTGTATTCTCGAACATACTGTTCAAAGTTTCGATCGTACGGTCTTCGCTTTAATTTTTTATAAATTTTATTGCGAATATTAATTCTTTTCAAAATTGTTTCCGTAATCCATGGACTTACGATTATAGCTTTATATAATTTTTTAGACATCAGCAATTGTCTTGAATTATTATCGATAATATTTCTTAAAATTGTACAAAATTCGGAAAATGCAACATTTACATCTGACATATTGGAAAAGTCATCCCAGTTAACCCTACCCAATTCTATCTTTACTTGTCCAAAATTAATTGATGTTTTATGTTCCGTTAGTGCAGAAGCAATAAACTCTTTATTATAACGGTTAACGTTTGAAATTTGTAATCCTATCGCACAATGGTCGGTTATATTTAAGTTGAACACGGCGGACTTTAAAGAATCCAAATACTTAAACCTAACAAAAATATGATCAATACAAGTTTTAGAATATTCAGTTATTCTAGTAGTAACCATTACAGATTAAGCAACAAAACTTGGTACATCGTTTCTTTACCAACAAAATTAATTCTTGAAGCAATTATAATTTTTGTATCACGTTAGGGGGCGTCCCACAGGGAGTTGGAGGAAAATCTTAAATAGAAGCATAGGTCGAGTTGTACATCAAATTAAAGGTATATCTTAGGAGAACACAATGACGCAAATCAGACATCAAAAGATCCACCCTACACAAAATGGTGGCCGCTTAAAGTTGCTTTAAAAGCAAAAGTCCGACAATCCACACTAGAAATACCTGCTGAGATGGAACTGAATGTTATGAATGGCTGCTAAACCCGCCTAGCTCAATGCCAAACTGCAGAAGGAAAATAGTTTTAGCATTTATTGTAAAAAAGTTAACCTGTTATGATTGTTTATTGGTAATTATTATTTTTTTTACAAATAGTAAACATTTATAATTTTAAATAAAAATTGTTCCTCATCCTCCTAGTAGACCGTTCCCACTGAACGTTATAATGAAATGAAAAATGCTTTATTTTGCAACAAAAAATAGACTAACACAATATTATGTAAATTTGCATTGCAAAAGCATAGCTTGATTAGGCTGTCTGCTTGGTTGGGTAGAAATTTCAAACACAAAAACACACTTTACATCAAAGAAACTTAACACATTACGCATTTATTGCTGATCTTAAAAAGAACAATTAACTTTAAAAAACATGTATTCAAAAACAAATCTGGACTACCAATATACTTATTAAATTACAAAATATCTTAAAAATGTAACCATAAAAATAAAAAACCATTAACCATAAAAATTAGAAATTAAATTCTTAAAAGGCCATCTGTATTGCCATGCTTGTTGAGAGAATTTTGCAAGCCGCACCCAATCGTGCCCATTCCAATACTTTAAAACCTCTTCCTTACTTAGCTCATGCTTTTTAAACCACCTAAATCTGAAATCCTTTAAAATTGGACATTTTCCGATGAAATGATATGTGTCCTCGAACTGATTTAAATTACAAAGAGAGCAATTATAATTTTGTTCCTTGACCCAAGGCTTATAATTTAAGTGAAGCAAATCTCCCCTACACTTGAAAACCCATCCAATTAATTTTGAATTAAATTCATCTCTAAAATAAGTTTTATCGCCAAGGTCAAAGTCTACCTCTCTGTATAAGGCGTGGTATTGACTTGCCCCAGCGGCTTGTATACATTTCTGCCTAGCATCGTCCCTTATCGCCTGCCATAAGGTCATCAGTTGTCCCCTCCATAGTCCCGAAGCATCTGATAACGGCACAGAATGCCTTTCAGCCAAATACTGCCACTCTCGAAACCAAAATAGTTTTTTTTCTTATTATTTCTTTTGATAAAATGTTAGGTAAACGGTTATCGGCCATGTCCAGCACTTTTATTATGTACTTAAAATGTAACTTAAAAGCAAAAATAAATAATTTTTCAAAATTTGTCTTTAAAAACAACATATAGTTTGTTGTGTTTTGTGGCAGTCATAGAGTCCGTTTGATAAAAAAAACGTAACAGCTGTTCTATCGAATCATGTTCCCGATATCCCCGCACTTGGGCTCCGTAACACATGATTGACCTGGCTACAGCTTTAAAACATTTCGATTTAGTTAATAGGGAAATTCTTGCATGTCGCAACAAATTTACCCAAGCATGATTGATGGCATTTTTAGATTATGTCAGTTTCTCTTCAAAATGACATTGTAAAGACATCGCTGGGGTCAGAGTCAGAAGGTTATAAGCCACTCACTAAACACAAAAACTGGTCTTACTGCTAGTATGGATTTTCTGAGTTTTGTTTTTAAAGCTAATGAAAATTAATAAAATGCCATTTCCGTGTAGGGTGAACCTTCTGATGTCTGGTTTTCGGCGTTGTATTCTCCTAAGATATACCTTTAATTTGATGTACAACACGACCAATACTCATATTTCAGATTTTCCTCCGACTCCTTGCGGGCGGAGGAAGGAGTATCACCTTTGTCCCTTAAGGTGATACAAAAATTATAATTGCTTCAAAAATGAATTTTTTGGTAGAGGAACGATGTTCCAAGTTTTCTTGCGTAATCTGTGAGGGTTACAAAAATATAACGCCGTTCACATACTGTTGAGGCACCCTGTATAAAATATAAGACTGTTTCTGTAATGCACGCAGATCATTCGGGTGGTAGTCACATGGGTTAAAATAAATTTTAAAAGTTCGTAATATATATCTGGAAACTCTTCTTTTACCAGCTGTTAGCCTTTTTGTTTTTTTAATAAATAGTTTATATTTATAACCGATCTAGTTGAATTTATCACGTTACTCGCTATTGTAAAGACTCAGTTTGGGAAAAAAAGTTAATGTGTTCAACCCTTAAAGGCCAAACATTTTAAAATCCTTTCTTAATGCACCTCTAATGCCTATGAGCAATATATGTACCAAATTTCACGTTCTTAGGCGGTATTCAATTATTATTTACATTTTTTGGCGTTGTTACTACATTTTCACCCCTTAGCAGAACGTGAAAAAATGTAAAACAGGTTTACTTTTTTATATGTATCTTGTGAGAAATAAATTTACAAATTATCAGCTTTCTAGCTTATGGAAGGTATAGAAATGTATATTTATTGCTTTTAGGGGTTGTTATCACATTTTCAGCCCTAATGAAATGTTAAATTGGTTTAATTTTATATGTATCTTGTAAGAAATAAACGTAAAAAATTTCAGCATTCTAGCTTTAAGGAAAGTATACAAAACAACATTTATTCTTTTAGGGGTTGTTTCCATCCTTAAATGCCAAATATTTCAAAATCCTTTCTTATTGCGTCTCTAGTATCTATGAGCAATACGTGTACCAAATTTCAAGTTCCTAGGGGGAAAGGGTTTTGAGCTCCATAACAAACAATATGTACTGTTTTAGGGGTTGTTTTTCCAACCCTTAAAGGCCAAATATTTTACAACTTTTCTTAGTGCGCCTCTAGAGCCTATGAGCAATACGTGCACTAAATTTCACGTTCCTAGGTGGTATAGTTTTTGAGACCTATAACATACAACATTTATTGTTTTAGGGGTTGTTTCAAGGCTACTTTTATCACCTAGGGGTATAAGAAATAGCCTACGACCTATTCTCAGGTCCAAACATACACCAAAAACTTTCATAAAAATCGAGTGAAGGCGTTTCGGAGGAGTTTGATAACAAACACTGTGACACGAGATTTTTATATATATATATATATATATATATATATTTACCGTTCCATGCGTTTAATGTTATTATAATAAATGTTTAGAATTAATTATAACATCAAAGTTAAGATGGTAAACACAGTTAAATATCAATTCATTGCAAATACATTCAATAAACATAAAATGTTGGTTCATCAGTCTAGGCTTAACCTAAAATTATTGTGTGTATGTTTATTTATTTTACCTGACTTAATGGCAACATACACACAATAATTTTAGGTTAGGCCCATACTTAAAATTACTTTCTAGCCCCAACCTAAAATTATTGTATGTTGCCAGGTAAAATAAATTAAATATACATAAAATAATTTTAGGTTAAGCTTAAAATGATGAACCAACATTTTGTTTATTGAATGTATTTCAGCGCTTGACGATAATATCTGAACTAGGCCTGACGGAAACGATCGTCTCTTAATGTAAATTGATGAACCAAAACACATGTTTCTTGAATGTATTTACATTCATTGCCATAGCAACCAATTTTGTAACGCTTTTTCGTTACTCGTATTTTATATTTGTCATTGCCATAGCGACCAATCGTTACGCATTATATTTTCTATTTGTTAACTCCTACCGCAAGCCGCGTTAAGGATCTTCGTTCCAAAGAATCAACTTATTCCAATGATATGTTTCAAAATGGTGGTTACAAAAATAAATTAAAACAGTAAATCATGTTTTTACTTTCTTGCTATACTATAGTATAGAGAAAGTATAGTGATCGCAAAAAAATCGATGTTGAGATTTTTGTGGAAATATCCGTTTTGGGACCCACTGCGTCCAAAAAAAGTAGTTTTTACAAAATGTCTGTCTGTATGACTGTGTGTATACAAAGCTAGAGCGAAAACTATTTGATTGATTTCAAACAAATTTGCACCAGACATGTCAAATAGGGCTGTATAGATGCACGAAAAACGGTTTTGAAAATTTTTGAAAAACAACCCCCTTTTTGACAAAAAAAACCCCAAAAATTCAAGTTATTTTTTTAATAAAAAAAACGGCTCTAACGATTTTGATAAAATTTGGCTTATTTGTAGCCTTTAATGTACCCTACCATATGCAACAAAACAGCATCTTTCTAAAAATCTTGTTTAGCTAGTAATAATAATAGTAATAATGACTGATTTTGAGGGTTTTTTGGCCATAAAGGGGGTTGTTTTAAAAAAAAATTTCAAAACCTTTTTTCGTGCATCTATAAAGGCCTAATTGACGTGTTTGGTGCAAATTTTTTCGAAATCGATCGAATAGTTTTCTCTCTAGACAATAATAATAATATTTATTAGTTAATCTCCTACTTTAATAAATCACCTCTCCTACCCCACCTACAATATGAAGTCACAGTGAGTCTGTTTAATAATTTAAATATATTTGTGAGAAAATATGTGCCGTTTAAATGTCCTGGTACCGTTTATTTTCTGTGTACTACATCCTAAATTGTCTGTACACTAGCTGATTTTACGAATAAGAATAAACATACAGCTGATTTTAACAATAACACATTTATTTGTGAGAGGTTAGTTAAAAGTCTAAAGTAAGAGTAAACATAAAGGTTTATGCACCTTTAACGTTCTAAAAATTTTCATAATGGATTTCAGTGATGAATATAGTGAGCCTGGTGTCCCAGATATATTTTAGAAAATCGCTAGAAATAACTGTGAATTTGTTGCCAAGAAAATTGTACTATAAATATTAATTTCAAATAGTATGGTAATTGTTTGAAATAAATTAAAGTTACGTATTGAGTTTATTATTTTTTTTTTAATAAAAAGATGTTATGATTAAAAGTATGTCATTGTTTCTATGTAGTATAATGAAAAGTGTCGTACGTAACTCGCCCGGTTAGGTTATTCCGTGCTTGCATGAAAATCCCGCGCTCGGCAGTGCCTCGCGGGAAAAGTCTTGAGGATTATCATGAAAGAGATATCCGAAATCTGTTCTCGAGAGAGTTTTTTATCTTTTATGAGAACCTTAGAAAACCTATTTTCAAAATCTCTCCAACCCCGTGTCAACAATTTGTAATAAACACGTACGACTTGTGATATAGCAAATTAAACCATTTAAAATAAACGGTACCAGATAACTGCCACATACTTTCTCCTAGTTGAAACTTTTTACCTTCCCAAGAGTAGCATATGAGGTGGTTATTTAGAATTGCAAAATTAGGACATACCATGGAAAATATTAGATGCATGTAACACACATCAATATTTAGTTTCATATTAGTTTCATTCAAAATATTAAACATCAGTAAGCCAAATATCGCATTTAAATAACTGTGTATTGAAATTTAAATCAACCTATGAAGTAGTATTTATAATAATATTAAAATATACTTAAAATTTATATGTCTACAAAGAAACCTCACTGTATTTATGTAATTAAAAAAGAAACGATTAAAAAATCATTACAATCAAGCATGGTAATAAATGTAAATACATATGTTGATTTATCAGTCTAGGCCTAACCTAAGAATTTTTTTCGACTAAATTTGCAAACATTGAAATTAAAAAATGTTTTTATCGAAATGAATTATAGCCTATGTTACTCAGGGATAGTGTAGCTTTTTTAGTAAAACTATTTTTTCAATCGGTTCAGTAGTTCCAGAGATAACCCCCTACATACAAACAAATAAACTTTACCTCTTTATAATATTAGTATAGATAATAATAACTTACAAATGAAATTTTTTAGCGTAGCGAACTAGCGCGTCGGCTGATTTTTATTTTCTTACTACAGAAATTCGTGGGTTTTAACAGGCTTTCCAATGATGTCACAAGATATGGGTTACCATTTAACAAATTATAGTTGCCCCCTTTACCCCAACCATTCCCCGTTTTACGTTGATATAGCAATCCGTTTAAATTATATCGAGGCGTATCACGACTTATGTTACACTCTGTATTTAGTTTTAATTGGCCTAAAGAAATAAGACGAATCTGTAATAATTTTATTGAACGAACTAATGTCAACTTCAATTTTTTAACTGTTATATGGATAGCAGAAATATATATGTTTTTAAATTTCATTATTGGTATTTTAGTTATGTGTGAAGTGATTTTATTAAATACACACGACAAAAAAAAATATTTTTTTATGTAAAGTGGTAACAACCGATTCGACTTGTTATTTTTTATAAACAATTAAATACAACCTAAAATAAATGTAATATTCTAATTCGATCAGGATTAAATTATTCAGCCGAGAAACACCCAAAATACATACACGGACATAGTAAATTTATGAAAAAACAAATAATAATTTTATTTAAGAGATTACGACGTTCGGTATTGTTTTAATGAATTTTAAAATACTTACCAACCAGTAGAATTCCTAAATGTTGAATATAATCCAAAACACTTTCAACCGGAGCACACACCCGCGTCTTACTGAACCGACGGGCACCGGGGGCACCTGTAGCATGGAGTGACGTCAGCACACTCTAACGGGTAAACGGGCAACTGTAGGGTGGCAGCTGGGCAATCCCGGTCATGCAACAGGCTGTCGGGTGGGGTGGATAGGGGTGTAAATTTAATTTACCTTCAATTAGAACGTGAACAGTGGTAAGTATGTTTTAGTTGTTTATATCGATATATCGACAGGTTAAATCGAGGGGAAGGGGGAAGGGGATGGAATTATTTACCAAAATAATGTAGTTCCGGTATTTTTTTTATGAAATTTTAGTAGTTGTGTCGAAAAAATTAGATTTTATTGCTTAAATTTGAGCATTTGTTTGAGAAATTATTACTATAAACTTTTCAAAAAAGAGAAAGGTATTATAAGGTATAGGCTTACAATCGTAAAAAAAAAAACAAATAAGCTGCATTTGTTTTCTAACAAAAATCTAAATACTATTTTTCAATCACTATTTTAATTTTTTTTTAAATGTATATATTTATTCACTACACACATTGATAGCAAAATATTTACAAATAAAAAAAGAAAGCATTCGTGGTACTGCCGACAGAAGTTAAAACTGTCATGAATATAAATCTTTGGTTATATTGGTTTCATCCAAAATACTAATACTTAGACTATAAACAATTACGTTTATGTTATTTTTTAGATTTCAATTTTAAATGGGACAAGAAAAATAATGAACAAATTTCCGGATTAAACCAATATAACCAGCTATTTATATTCATTACAGTTTTCACGTCTGTACTGAACCCAACACAGGTTTCTAGAAAATCTTTCAGAAAGGCTTACTTTATTATAATTATAATATCTGCTGTTAAATATTGAAGTTAAACAGAAATTTGTATTAAAAGTTTAACAACATAATTTAGGATAGACTTACACACATTTCTTTATTACATTTACTTTCATTACCATAGCAACCAAGTTAGCAAATTTAGACATTTAAAAAAGTGAAAAAGACGTGCCACCAAGTACACTAATTTAACACGACTTACAAGATTAGGAAGTGCAATGTCCATTTCATCGGTAGCGTGACTAAATAAATACAGCCTTTGAACTTACCACTGTGTATTTTATTTCGACGATTTCTTCTTTTTTTACGATCGCCTGTTACATTAAACTTTTGGATTATATTAGTACTTGTGTAAAACAAAGAAGAAGAAGTCATCGACAAAATAAAAAGCGGCTTACTTTGAGACGCGTATAGCGAGATCGTACATTTTACCTCAACATAAAAGAGCTCAGTAGGATAGTTTCTGTATTCATTGCTACGCCTAAAGAAGTTATCACTTCAAAAATTAAAACGTTGAGTCTATTTTCAGCAGCGATCAAACCAACACAGGCACCCGCATATGGGGAATATTATCAATACACAGTGCATTGCGTGCTTCGCACGCCAACCCCCGTGTATAACCCCCTACTTGCGTATTAAAGTAGGAGCTGGGACAAGTAAATTAAAGTACGAGAGTAAAATAATAAATATTATTATTATTACCTAAAGTCAACAATAATCGACCGATTTCGAACAAATTTGCACCAAACACGTCAATTAGGCCTGTATAGATGCATGAAAAAGGTTTTGAAAGATTTTGAAAAACAACCCCCTTTATGGCCAAAAAACCCCAAAAATCAATTATTATTATTAGCTAAACGAGAATTTTTAGAAAGATTCGGTTTTTGCATATGATTATGATAGGGTACATTAAAGGCCACAAATAAGCCAAATTTTATCAAAATAGTTAAAGCCGTTTTTTTATAAAAAAAATAACTGATTTTTGGAGGTTTTTTTGCCAAAAAGGGGATTATAAGTAAATAATGAGCTGGACTTGTGAGAACAATATAGATGAAATAAAACAATAACACACAATCTCACAACAAATACGTTTAATAAATCAAACGCGTTTCAACGACAAAGTCGCCATCCTCAGTGATAAAGCTACAAAAGCCAAACTA
>JAGFPH010011264.1:24018-35405 GCA_018207615.1 Philaenus spumarius
TCAAAATGGGGGGTTGAGAGGGTAATTCAAAAATCTTAAATACAAACCCCCATCAAATGATACCTCATTTTAAAGGGCTTGGTAAATGAAGAAGTATTGTACAAATTAGAGGTCTCTATTTTAACTCTATCGAAAATGGCGGCCAATCAAAGTTAAAACCATCTTATTATCACAGATTTTTAATTAGGTACGTTACAATACCTTCCATTGGTAATAAAGCTAAAGAATTACCTTAATTCTAAATTTAGATTAAATGCTCAAAATCACTGGATGCTAGTATCACTGGATTGTTATCAGTAGTTGTGCTTTCAACGTAGAAGACTATTACCTGCTGTATCTAGAAACTGCAAGTTTATTCGTTCCTTTTAAGCTTTATGCCAAATTGTGTAAATATTTGTTTAGAATTAGATTTTGAATGACCCTCTGATTTTATTAAATAACTAGGGGAGACCCCTGCGTGCTCCGCACGCCAACCCCGTTGGAACCTTCTATCATAGATCATGAATAATAAATATATCTTGCATCCATACGGGGGTTGTGTGCCGGAAAAAAGGTGTTCGCGAAAATAGTACATGATCGCGCCGCGAGGTAGCGCTAGGGAGAAAGCATTGTAAGGATTGGTGTTTCCAACCAGCTTCCTTCGTTTCCCTAATAGATAGCGCCAAAAAAGTCGAATTTCCAGTGGAACAAAATATTGCATTGGATCGGAGTTCTATTAGGTTATCCAAATACAATGCTTCTATACACATAATCATGTTATGTTTTCTTTATAATTGAATTCTAGGATTAATAATAACCCCAAAGCTAAGACGGTAAATAATGTTAAATGTTCAAATCAAATTATTTCTTATATTTTATATAACAGCAGTTATAATAAAGGTTAAAAGAACCATTAAGGCTCAGGTCTACACTTTAATAAAAACCTAACTTAAAATTTAGAAATACAAAGTTTGAAATAAGCTACTAATGGAAATATTACAGCAAACAGCTGTTATTTTATTCAGTTGGTTGCTATGGTAATAAAAGTAAATGCATGTGTTGATTTATTAGTCTAGGCCTAACCTAAGAATATTTTCCGACTAAATTTACAAATATTGAAATAAAAAAATGATTTTATCGAAATGAATTATAGCCTGTGTTACTCAGGGATAGTGTAGCTTTTTATTAGTAAAACTATTTTTTTCAATCCAGAGATTACCAGAGATTACCCCTTACATACAAACAAACAAACAAACAAACATACAAAGAAAAAAAACTTTACCTTTTTATAATATTAGTATAGACATGCAAAAAAACATTATTCCTTTCCATTGGAGCATAGTGTTTGTAACGTAATTAAAATTGTGTTCACATAGGACATTTGAATTTTGACTGGCCGCCATTTTCGATAGGGTTAAGATAAAGACCACTAATTTGTGCAATTCTTCTTCATTAAGGGGAGCCAGTACCTTTCGTAGCCGCCATGTATTTTATATGGGAGAACATGACACCACTTAGGTACCATTATTTCTTAAAGTAATAGATGGAATTGACTGAATTTTACTACTTACCCACTGCACATATATATGCTTAAAGTGATGTACTTTTAGCACTATATCTTTTATACTTACAAAGAAATAAAATAATAAAATTTATTAATTTTTTAAATTAATTACGTTAAAGATAACAGATTTTAATAAAAGTAGTACACTTTATTTAGCAAGGTTTAAGAAATAGGTGTGCCAAATTTTAAGTTTTTAGGTCTATTTGTTTTTATAAAAATGGTACTTAAATATGAAAAAAGTTGATTTTCGGTAAATCGAGTTTAAAAGTGTATTGGCCGTTATCATTCCTCTAAAAGCCACCAGGGCAGTATTCTTCACATTCACTGTCTTCTCTTTTCCTTTTTAACAATCTTCTTCTAACGCTCTTCTTCCTGAAACTATTTGTTTGCTTTCTACTTTCTCCCCCTATACCATAGTATATGGAGAAAGTATTGTATTCGTCAAAATTTTCGAGTTTGAGTTTTTGGTGGAAATATCCGTTTTGGGTCCCACTGAACCTAAAAAAGTGGTTTTCGGAGTGATGTCTGTGTGTGTGTGTCTGTGTGGTCGTGTGTCTGTGTGTGTGTGTGTGTGTGTGTGTGTGTGTGTGTGTGTGTGCGCGGGTGTGTGTGTGTGGGGGGGGTGTGTGTGTGTGTGTGGATGTTATCAGACCTAGAGCCTAAACCAGTCGTCCGATTTTGATGAAATTTTGTATGGAGGTACTAATCCACGGTATCTCCAGGCGTTTTTTCATTTTTGTGAATTTTTATTTTTAAGGGTAATTTTCCCATAAAAACCCTTAAAATAACGGAAAAATCAATATTTCTCAAAAACGGCTCTAACGATTTTGATTAAAATTTTCTAGTTTATTAGGGACCTAAAGTACTATAAACTATAAAATTTTAATCAAAATCGTTCGAGCCGTTTTTTATAAAAGTTGGTTTTCCGTTATTTTATGGATTTTTATGGGAAAATTACTCTTAAAAATAAAAAAATTTATATAACTGGTATTTTGAATTATTATTCTACTGATGAAAAGGTAGAATATGTTATAGTACTTTGAGGGAGAAAGTATGTGTCAGTTTCCTGATACCGTTTATTTAATCCTGATATCGTCAATCTTCTTCAGTCCTTCAACCATGAGTTTTCCAGGCCGTATACCCAATATGTCCAAAACATACACTTTTGAAATTGACCCATTATTAAATCATATCACTGCATCTGCAACTTCTAGTTTTAATGTCTTTAACCCTACAAAGGTTGATTTTGGTATCCTATTACAAATTACACTATTTAAGCTCTTATTCAGGTTTTACGTTTTCCAGTGTAGGCAACGTTTCAGCAAGTCTGGGTTGGACAGGTTTTTGAATACGGGTTTGATTACCTCCATAACTGCTGTTGGCAATTAGTTCTTATAATAGTATAGACTATAATAGTATAGTAGACTTGTATAGTAGTATTTGTATGTAAGAAGGTCAAATATAAATAAGAATAGCGACACTTGCTGAATGAATTCAGCGATGCTATGTCTCAGCAGCGCCTACACACAAGAGTGCAAATTAACTTTGTTTTATGTTTTACATACATAAATGTATGTATGCATATGCAGTCTTATATATTTTCTTAAACAGAAATAAAAGGAGATTTTTTTAGAACTATTTTCAAAAAATCTATATTTTTCACCAAATGAGGGTACTGGCTCCCCCTTATCAAGCCCTTTGAAATAAGGGGGTTTGTATTTAAGATTTTTGAAATACCCTCTCAACCCCCCATTTTGGGGTAAGGGGTGAAATGGTTGGTTACACCAAAATTCATCTCCCTTTATCATATAAAGATACCCCGAAGCTCATTTATTTATTTCTACTTGTTCCAAAGTTAAAGTGAGTGGGACTTTTTATACACCCTGTATTTAAACAGTATGCATACGTTATTAATTCTACACAATAATACAGTGTTCATTGGTACAATAAAAGAACAAAGAAAAATGAGCCTAAAACACTAAAACCATTAGAACCAACTACATGCCATCAATCAAACGTAACTCAATAATTTGGATAAAAGATTCAATATCTTCAGCCGAAAAAAGCAATGCTCTACCTCTGTTAATAGACTGGGATCTGAAGGGGGATTGAGCATGCATGGAAAGCCTAACACAATTAATTGTATTTCTGATTATTGTTATAGACACCATAGTGATCATAAAAAGCCATGTCGTCGCCCCTTAGCGTGATCGTTATCACAAGGCGGAGGGGGAAATATGGTGGGGGTGCCGTTTATTAAAACGCTTATAACTTGAGAACCGTTCAAGATAGAATATTGTAAAAAGGGAGAATATACCCCATAAAATATGAGATTTAAAAAAGTTTATCACGTTTATAGTCGTAAAGTTGTTGGTTTATGAGCAAAGAGCATTTTTATTGGTAAATGAACAAAAATGGTGAATACAATAAGCAAAACCAATAGTTTGGTACTAAGAAAGTAACTAAATAGGCCAAATATAGACATTTAAGTTATTAAAAGTGCTTCAATAAAAAGCATGTTGAACAGTTAATGCTACTGTAGAGGATGTACTATGGCAGTGAAGATCATGGGTGTACACAGATTGGTCATGAGGGCTGAGCCAACCCCCCCCCCCCCCCCAACCACGGAAAATATATATACATAATAAAAACTGTTTAAGAATGGTCATGATGATCCTTAAACATTTTGTAATGAACAATAGATCGTTAAATAAACGGTACCAGGAACTGGCACATAATTTCTCACAAACATATTGAAATTATTAAACAGATGCACTGTGACTTCATAATTTGTAGGAGGGGTAGAAGAGGTGATATTAAAGTAGGAGATTAACTAATAAATATTATCATTATTATTATTATTATCTAAAGAGAAAACTATTCCATCGATTTCGAACAAATTTGCACTAAACACGTCAATTAGGCCTGTATAGATGCACGAAAAAAGGTTTTAAAAAATTCTGAAAAACAACCCCTTTTTCGGAAAAAACAAAAACAAAAATCAGTTATTATTATTAGCTAAACGAGAATTTTTAGAAAGATGCTGTTTTTTTTCATATGGTAGGGTACATTAAGGGCTACAAATAAGCCAAATTTTATCAAATTCGTTAGAGCCGTTTTTGAGATATTTAGATTTTTCTCGTTTTTGGCCATTGAGGGGGGGGGGGGGGGAAACCCCTTAAAAATCAAACATTAAAAAAAATGAAAAAACGCCTGGATATATTCCAGAACTACACCTAGATACCAATTTTCATCAAAATCGGACCGTTGGTATGGTCTCCAGCTATGTAGGCTACACATCCTAACAGACACACACATCACAAAAAAATAAATAAACGGTACCAGGAACTGGCAGTTACTTTCTCACAAACTTATTTAAATTATTAAACAGATTCACTGTGACTTCATAATTGTAGGAGAGGTGATTTATTAAAGTAGGAGATTAACTAATAAATATTATTATTATCTAAAGAGAAAATTATTCGATCGATTTCAAACAAATTTGCATCAAACACGTCAATTAGGCCTGTTTAGATGTAGGAAAAAAAGTTTTGACAAATCTTGAAAACAACCCCCTTTATGGCAAAAAAACCCAAAATCAGT
This sequence comes from Philaenus spumarius, assembly GCA_018207615.1. NCBI lineage: Eukaryota > Metazoa > Arthropoda > Insecta > Hemiptera > Aphrophoridae > Philaenus > Philaenus spumarius. The sequence goes on from JAGFPH010011264.1 coordinate 29,165, forward strand.
TATTATTATTATTATTAGTTAATAGAGCCTCGGTGGCCGTGATTGTTAAGGCGTCAATGCTTTATCAATCGTCATGGGAACCATCAATGGAAAAGGTCCGGGTTCAATTCCCATTGACCCCGAATAATTTTCTAAATGGTTTCTTAACAGACACCGTTGGCTGTGGTTCGGATTCCATGTAAAACTGTAGGTCCCGTCTTCATTAACCTTAAGTGCAAAACAGCAGGACGTTAAAAAAAAAATATATATATTAGTTAAACGAGAATTTTTAGAAAGGTGCTGTTTTTTGCATATGGTAGGGTCCTACATTAAAGGCTACAAATAAGCCAAATTTTATGAAAATCGTTAGAGCCGTTTTTTTATAAAAAAAATAATAACTGAATTTTTGGGGGTTTTTTTGCCAAAAAGGGGATTGTTTTTCAAAATTTTTAAAACCGTTTTTCGTGCATCTGTACAGCCCTACTTGACATGTCTGGTGCAAATTTGTTTGAAATCGATCGAATAGTTTTCGCTCCAGCTTTGTATACGTACAGTCATACAGACAGACATTTTGTAGAAACTACTTTTTTGGACTCAGGGGGTCCCAAAACGAATATTTCCACAAAATCTCAACATCGATTTTTTTTTCGATCACTAGGCCTATACTTTCTCTATACTATAGTGAGAAAGTAAAAGCTACACTATCCGTGAGTAACATAGGCTAGAATTAATTTTGATTTAAGGGTTAAAACAACCCCTAAACCAATTAATATTAATTGTTATACTTTCGTTAAAACTAGAGAGAAGAAATGTTTAACATTTATTTCTTAAAAGATACATTGAAAAAGTAAACTAGATTTGCATTTTGTCGCGAGGTACTAAGGGGTGAAAATGTGATAACAACTCCTAAAACAATAAAAATTAATTGTTATATTTTCCTTAAAGTTAGTGGGCTCAAAATTTGTACATTTATTTCTCTTACAACATACATTGACATTTTCTCGCGTGCTGCTAAGGAGTGAAAATGTAGTAAAAATGGTGATTGCTATAGGCCTACTTTCCTTAAAGCTAGAGAATAAACCCTTAATAAATTAACGAACTTAAAAATAAGAAACCACTGTGTTTACATAATAATTAAAATAAATAAGACATATTAGAATTTAATAGTAGGGCCTATTTATATAAAATAACCTGTTTGCATTTGCTTCGACGGGAGTCACCGTGGGGGTTGGCGAGCGAAGCGAGCAGGGGCGGAGCCCTCTAGTTATTAATAAAACAGTTGGTTTGGATCAAGCTAACACAATATAGGTTAGGCCTATGCACTACTGAACCGAAACACATTTCTTGAAAGCATTTACATGTATTACCATATCAACCAAATGGGCAATTTTAGAATCAAGTAAGTATTTTCCACAACCAACTGTTTTTTTAGGTTATAACTCTAGAACTACTGCACCGATTTTAATAAGGTTTTCCGGGACCATTAAGTATTTAATCCAAATACTCAAGATTATTCTTAAGTATTTGGATTTTTGTTAAAATAAAAACCTATTGATAAAACTTTGGATCAGCTGTTCTCGAATATCACCGATAAACAGAGAAGTGGGTAATGTAGGTATGGAGAGATGACTTCAAATATCGATTGTAACCCAAACCTTTCTGTATAAAATAATATACGTTATGTAACTTTTTTAGTTTGAACACGAAAACAAAGAAAGCTGAAAGACAGACAACTAATATCGTAGCTTTGAGCCAAGGCTAGAGGCGAGGGGAGGGGAGAGTGGGGGTGGTTTTCAATCTTTTTGCTGTGGACTAATGAGGGCGCTTTTATTTGTATAAGGGATAAACAAAAACAGTGCTAGGTTTTGTATTCTAAGTAATGTATACATGACTAAAGTATAATTGTTTAAATAAACAGAATGTTGGAGTGCAAGCTATATTACAATGTAAATTATTATTACAATATTAGTGACTAGTAAACCTCCGTGAAAAATCACAGACAAACTAATTAGATACGCATCAGACCTGTTTGCATTTGCTTCGACGCGAGTCACCGCGGGGGCTGGCGAGCGAAGCGAGCAGGAAGCGGAACCCTTGAGTTGACCCCGAATAATTTTCTAATGGTTTCTTAACAGACATCGTTGGCTGTGGTTCGGATTCCACGTAAAACTGTAGGTCCCGTCTTCATTAGCCTTAGGTGCAAAACAGTAGGACGTTAAACACCAAAAAAAAAAAAATCGAACAAGACTATTATTTGAATAACATAATTTTGTCGATCGCTCTTTTAAGCTGGGACAGACTCTTTCAGTTCACCCGTACACGGTCTGTAAGGTTATTTTAAGTTATGGGCAACTTTATCATGTAAGGTTTTGTAAGTTATTCTGTTTTCAAGGTGTTTTGAATTTTAATATTTTAAAGTTTTGGGGGCTCACCAGATCCTTCTTACGGATCAAATTTTAGCTTGGCATGTGACGTACTCCTATGAACTGGGTAGAAATAAGTACAGAGACCTTTTCACAAAATTATTAAATATATTCTGAAATTTCTGAAAACAGTTCCTACAATGATTATCTTTCACAAAATAGTTAAATACATGTAAATGTGATACAATTGTTAATTTAAACTCTGATACCTCTTCTTTAAATTGATTATTATTTTAATTAATCACTATAATAGAACTAACTTGATATTGCAAAACTTATTATATATTATTTATACATTTTTATATTATGAATGATATTAAGTTGCTTTGGTGACTGATTTCGATTACTTATGAGGTGTTTTAAAACCCTCTCTTCAGTTAATCCTAATAAACCAGTCCCAATACAATGATTTATTAATGAATGATTATTTATTTATTTTTGATTTATTTTAATGTTACTTCTGATATAATACTCTGGATATGATTTCGTTTTCTATTTGATTTTAACCCTCGAGATATGCCTTAACAATCAAATGAAATTGTATATCTACTTACATAATTTTTGGTTCCCTCCCACTCTCATACACTTGGCACTTTTAATTTTATGATTTTATAAACTCCACTTATTGACCTTTCACTTATCTTAATTTAACACTGCACTTTCACTATTTGATGATTTTCTATGTATTAATATGATGATTTTTTATAGTTAAAATGATGATTTGAATTCTCTGGGTATTTAATGGTTAGATGACTTTTGTTGAAAATATTAGAATAGGGCATTTTAAAAGTTGTGGTCTTGATGTTACTTTGCAGACAGTTTTTAGATGACAGACCTCGTGTTCTCTCCAAAATTTCCCCACCACACAGTTTCACAAATTAGGATTTTCCTTTGATTGGTCTATTTGAATTTTATATTGTTCTGATTGGCTTTTCAGTTTTACAGATTTGGCAGTATTTATCGCGTGTCTGCACTCGTTGATTCACACAGAATAACGCAAAGCAGTGTATTTGTGTCTTAAGTAATTTAAGCTGGTACATACGTTGTAACTTCCTGTTGAAATAATCTTTATAATAATTCATTTATTATGAATTTATTTCAATTTTATTTTATAATATATTATTATAATTATTATGTTGTTGCTGATGTTAAAGACATTGTGTATTGGTGTTTCAAGTATTGGTGTTTACTTACCAATACTTACAACTCTCAGTCTTATTTCAGAATTCAGATTGTATTTGCTTTCGTAAATTAGACGTCTCTCTAACTGAAATAATGAACATTATGATATGATTGTATATGTAAAAACTAATAACAAAGTTTCTATGAAGGTATGTCGTAAAATGTTTAGTTTTCCGTCTAAAATGTTTAGGTAATATAAAATTATTATTTAAAAACCACTTACAACACAGAGATGAAACTGCACGAATTTTGTCCTTACAAAGATCTATTTAGGAAAAATTGTTAAACTTGTAGTCTTTCAAAATGGCGGGAATTAAAAGTTTTCAAATTCAAATAACATAAAAACGGCCGTATTCATACAAACTTACAAAATTAATTTATTTTGAGCACGTTTTGTGTTCAATCCAAAAATGCCCGTTAGAAAGAAATCAGACAAAAATAACGGAGTAGCTCCATGAAACTACATTGATAGGCCTACACAAAACGTGCTCAATGAAGTTATTTTTTGTAAATGTTTGTGGATTCGCTCGTTTTTATGTTATTTGAATTTGAAAAAAACTTGTAATGGCCGCCATTTTAAAAGGTTACAAGTTTAACAGATTTTAAAGAGTGTCCACAGAAAATTAGTTTTTGAGAAGAAAGCTGAAATCGAATTGGCAGTTAACGAAAAATTTTCTGCAAATCTACGACGGTTAATGTTGTCGTAGTTGTAAAAACTTCAACTGCATGAATTTTAAGTTAAATTTAAGACCATATATATTTTTTTATTTTGTAACTTTTGATGATCACAATTTCAATTCTAACATAAATATTTAAATATTTAAATACTGTATTATGTCAATATATGCTGATAAATGGTGTTTGGAAAAATGACTTTTATTTTCAATCAAATTGCCCCCCCCCCCCCCCCCTCAACAAAAATCCTGAGTACGCCCTTGGTGAAGATACTCGTTGGTCAGGCGCCTCGTGTTTACTTTAGGCCTACGTTGCGTGTTCCTACTTGTCATTTCCTGTCTCACTTGATCATTTCTTACTAATAAACTAGAAGGTAGTATTTCTGTTCTACTGTCGAAGTTCGATCGTGATTTATTCTGTGCGTTATCTACAGTAGATTCCACCGTTCACCGTGCAGTACGGAGCGCCCATAAGCCATGTTATCCAAATGACAGTCTCAGCGATAGTAGCCAACTAAAAAGCATCAACCCCCATGCAACGCTCGGACAGTTGACGCAACCCGCATGACAATAAACGTGATGTTCCCAGTAATGGTAGTAGCATGACTATCTCCCGTAAGACCTGTACTGCACGGTGAACGTGGAATTGAGTGTACTAGTGGAAATTATGCAAATACAGGGTGGTTATAAAGTCACTTTCCCCCTCCCTTTAACTTTTGTGTTCGTTAAAACAAACAAATATCCTTTTTATTTTTCAAATTTTATTTTTACTCCATCTTAGAAAAATGTGTAAAAAATAAAATTTACGAAATCGATTTAGAAGCAATGTTTAAGGTCAAGCACTTTGAAATAAACATTTTTTGTCTCTTGAAATTTCTTCTAAAAACTCTTCCTTTTCGAGATATAAGCAACTTTATGTCGATTTATTTCAACACCATTAGGGCCGCCATTTTGTTTTGGGTGGTCCGATTTTTATTTTCTTTTTGTCATTTTCCTAGTCTTAAATATACCTTTAAAATGAGGTATCACATGACCATACTTCCCTTCTCATTTAAAAATTTTGAGTTGCCCCCAATATCCCCCATTTTTAGGGGACACTTAAAATTTCCGATTGCTTCAAAAGATACTTTGGGTTAAGTCAGTATCGTACCCCAAAGGACATTTGTTTGTTTTAACAAACACAAAAGTTAAAGAGAGGGGAAGTGACTTTATAACCACCCTGTATATGTGTGGGTCTGTGAATTCAAAGCAATTTGTTTACAGTAAAATATTACAGTTGTCGTTATTTTTGCTTTTTCATTTAACAATACTCTACTTTTAGTGATACCGAATAGTGAGTATTAACCCATAAAATATTTAAATGGCTTATCCTATACATATCTAGAAAAAGAAAAAGATTTATGACCAAAACCTTTGTTTAATATGTCAAGATAAAAGGGACTTAGTTTTTATAAAAAATCCTAAAGAAAATAGTTTAAATAGAATTAGAAAGGCCAGTAGCCTACTTTACGGAATGGTAAAAAAACTAGTTTAACTGATTCCGTACAAGGACTTGCATTAAAATGGATTAAATCCGCCTCATGTTGGTGACAATTACATAACTCGAAAAGTTAAACAGAAATAGACGATTCTTGTGAATCTGAACGCGATGTTTCAATTTGTTCATCATCCTCGAAATCATTACTTTCACGAAGTATTGTGCCCAAGCATGACCATGAAAAATGTGTTTTGTCAGAAAGATACGAAAAAGAAGGTAAAGACAACTTATAGGGTAAGTGAGGCAGAGTGCGCTACTAAACTTTTAAATCTGTGTCGAGATAGGCAAAATGAAATCTTTATTAGGCTAAATACCTGTTCGTATGTGAAGGATATTTTTGCAGCTGACATTTTATATCATAAGCTTTGTTAACTATCATATTTTGAACAGGATAAGACATATCTGTCCTCAGAATAAAGTATTGCAGTAGAGCACCAAATCAACAA
>JAGFPH010011265.1:18208-35403 GCA_018207615.1 Philaenus spumarius
CATTTTTCGTTAAAATGTACGGTTTTAGAGTAATTTAGGTTTGTAATTTTCAAACAGCCGCCATTTTGAAACGCATGATTGGATTTAATCGTTTATTTTTCTTGAGGTATATCATTGTCAGGTTAAACTTCATACCAAGTTTGAACTCAATCAGTCAAACCGTTCTCTAGAAATGAATTATTTTGTACAAAAACAAAATGGCGGATATCTGGAAAACAAAGCGTTTTCGGACCTATGTTTATAGGAACTTTTTCATTATTTTCACCAGTAGAACACGTCCTGCAATTCTTTCCGTTTCTTCCTGATACACCCTGTATATATGAATTATATTTAGAAATTAAAAGCCTTTTTTAGTAAACTAAGAAATGTTATAAACTTATGTAACTTATGTTCATATACAAGAAACATACCGAGACTAGAGACTGTAAGTTGTAAAACTTCAGGCTATTTTTTTTTATACATAAGTATAAGTTATATGTTCAATGTGGCAAAGTTTTGTCAAATCAACGTTCTATCCGATCCCATAAGCATTTAATGTTATTTCATAAGGTTTATTGTTTTAAAACTAAGCGCCTTGGAAAATTATTTAGCAAATTCACGTACATTTTCGTGATTTCTTTAATTAACTTTGTTTAGTCAACTTATAGTTTATCTATTTTGTTGTAGGCCTATATATTAAGTGATTTGATTATTTTTTTTTAGTGTAAAAATATCAAGAATTACTTAATTTAACCTCTATATTTTCGAGTTTTATTTCTCTTTTCTCTCGTATTTCCTTTAATATTTATTTCCCTCCGATATTTTTGGTGTTTTTACAGTCAGTTTAACTGTCTTGTTTTTTCATAGTATGAACATTTTTTTGAAAACCTCTGGTCACCATGTCGTCCATTTTTACCGCATTTTCTTACTCGAAGTTCGGCAACTCTACGCATTAGGAAGGCAAGGTGATGTGTTTTTTTTTTTGCAGACAATGACCTTTTTTATTTAGGAAATATAGTAGTGCTGCCAACCTACTATTTGAATAAATATACAGTTTATTTTCATTTAATTAAAAAATAGGCCTAGGTATTGTTTTTGGTCTATAGATTGAAACAGGATTATGTAGGGGATGCAGGTTTTTTTTATAAGATATTTCAATTTTGTTTAATGATTAAGTAAATAATCTTAAATTATAAGTCTACTTGTAAATATTATTTGAAAATATAATAATTAGGCCAATTCACAATCAACATTTACTTCTTAGAAGAAGAACGTGTAGAATATACTGTACGTTCTTTTGTATACAAATTTTAATATTTTTGTCTACTGCTCTACTAAAAACCTAACCATTGCATGTAGTGGCGCACCGAGGATTTGGCTTTGGGGGGGGGGACTAAGCTCAGGTCGGAATATATATATATATATATATTCAACAAATCCTAAACGGATGAAAGTTCTTTAACCTATCACAAAGTCTGAAACATATATTTTTTTTTAAAGTAAATGGTGATGGGCTTGAGTTAGACAATAGTACAATATAACATTCTTTCCGCAAGATCACCCCGCACTGACCTTGAGTGACGGTCTAGCCAGCATGTTTAGGCCACGTTATACGAGCACTGATAGCGCAGCGTTTTCAACGTCGCGTTAACGTCAGTTAGTTGGGTAAATGGAACTACTGTGGGCCATGTTATACGAATGCTATCAACGCCAGCGAATTTAAGTTAACCGGGCGTTGAGCGTTGGCAACGCGGATTGACGCGGGCGCTATCAACGCTGAACAAAGTTGTATGGAGCGCAGCTACCAGAGAGGCTACAGTAGAATAACTACTATAAAGTAGTTATTTTTTATTTCAAAGCGATTATTGTGTACTTCAAAATGTACACGAACGATCCGAGTCGAAACGGACGGAGTCAATTTTTTCCACGCTCTGACAGCATACCGGATTGGGTCGATTCAGCTCCGCTCCATGCGGGTTGGGTATAGATATAGCCACAGGTCAAAACCAGAAAGAACGTTTGATCTTTTCCACTGTTCGTCCATGATAATTTTGCAATTCATGGTATTTGTGACAGTAGTTGTGGTGAGGTGGAATGCGCGCGCATCCTTCCGACACATGTCGGAACGGTGCGGGTATGTTAGATTTATCTACTGCTACGGATTTCCACGACGGACCGGGTCGGTTCGACTAAGCTCAGCTCGTGTAAGTATAGCTGAAGCTTAATACACGATTTGAAAGCACTGGGTGTGTACCCCACTGTCTAGCTCTCCTTATACACAATTCCTCATATGTTTCTATTATTTGTAAAACACCTAGACAGAATTGACTGAATAATTTCCATTTTGGAAGTAAAGGACGCAACATTGACAAAACTTCAAAACGCTGTGTTTAATACGGAACCCACGTTACCAACGTCGCGCTTTCAACATCCCGTATAACTTGGGAATTTAACGCCCGGTTTTCAGCATTATCAACGCGGCGCTAATGAGCGCTCGCATACCGTCAACTCATGAACCAGGCCGCTGGGACTCAAACATCACTGTTAGAAAATCATGATTGCATAGGGTAGAATTATATTTATTTAAAAAAGAACGATTATTTTTTCGTGATCACATCACGAAATTAATCATAAATAATGTAATTTTTAATTGAATATCGACTACGTATTCAACGATCGATTAGTTTAAAATACAATCCCCATTACTAAAAAGACCTTCTGGGGGGGGACAGGTCCCGTTCGTCCACCCCCGTCGGTGCGCCACTGATTGCATGCAACAGTTTGATTCATGGTCAATTGTTTGGTTTAAAAATATGACAACCATCAAGGTCAGTTTTAAATTTAATTTTTAAAGCATCAGGCAGGCTTAATTTTAAAACCAGATAGGCCTACAACAGTTGCTTTAGGCTCCTTTTACATGATTTGCATGCTTGCAACAACATTGTTTATATCATATTGAATTTTTAAAATTTTTATTCTAAACTCTTATGAAGGTTCGAATGTCATTAATTTAACATGTTCAGTACTGAGCGCGGGTAAACCCGCAAAACGTGTCCTTCCCTGTGACTGGCACGGTTTTAACCGCACCAGTCACATTCCTTTACATTGGAAGAGAGGTAGTAAAAATTTTTGTTTTATCTGAGTATTTGTTAGGAACCCTTCTATGAGTCCAGGTCCAGTAGCCTAGGAAAATAGCGACTGAAAGTGCTAAAAACATTAATTGTGAGGGGGAAAGCAAAAAGGGACCTCATCGCGGCAAACTAAATATTTCAGTACAAGCAGTTTCATCGAATGAGGTCAAAAATATTGATTTTCGACTGTTTGCGGTTTAATATGCTTCATTTGGTCCTTTACCAGTTGTAATCGATTACAAATCTGTTGTAAACGGATAAAACACTAAAAAAAAAATAATTAACATAGCTTGGGAAAAGGGACCTCTTCGCGCTTATGGGAAAATAACATGGGCCGCGAACAGGTCCCTTTTCTCAAACACATCAGATAGCAAGGCAATACTTTAAAAACTACTCTTTGATATGAATTCTAGCAGCGACGAAGTGAACTATTACGAATTTATTGTAAAATGAGAACGTTTTCTGGTTATAAAAATCCCTGTCCTGACTTCAGTTGCAGTTTTAAACCTTTTCTTTGCAGGTTTTAAAACCACCTACTCTTAGTAGTTGTACTAACACACTTAAACTATGCATTTAAAGCTAAGATTTTTGTAAAATTAACTATTGATAACTATTATTAATTATTACATTAATTAATTTTTGATAAGTTAATGTACTGTCCAAACAATAACCGTATTTTCATGAAACCCAAAACATCGATGAAGCTGGCAGCAGTAACTCTGACGACCCTCAACCTGTCCCAGGACCTTCGACGAAGCGTCGAAAACGTTCCACTTAAATAATGAAGATGGATGTTCATGAGAGACTTTCTTATATCATTTTTTAGACGACGTTTTAAGCTAATTTTTATACAAATTTCATTTCTTAAATGTTATAAATAAAGTTTTTGTGTTACTTTGAATATTTCAATTGTGTTTTTCTCAAAATACCCATTTTCACTGTATAAAATTAAAAAATCCGTAACTTAAACAAAAAAAATCATAGAGATATGATTTTTGCATTAAATTGTTTGTTATTCAAAGCTTAATTCAATATTTTATCAAAAACTAAAAACCGGAAATTGCCGCAATGAGGTCCCTTTTTACTTTCCGCCTCACAATTGATGATCATAGAGTTATTTTTTGTCGCTTAAATACTTTTATTTTTTACAATAAAATTGATATTTGGTTTATGTTTCAGGCTATAATTGAACAGTTCACCTACACTCCATTTGCTATGGTTAGTTTTTATTTTGGAATGACACTTTTAGAAGGAGGCACGAAGGAAAAAGCTGCAAAAGAAGTACATGACAAATTTGTACCCACATACAAGGTTTGTGTCACCATTTTTCAAAGAATTAAAAATGTGTAAAATTTGTATTTGTATATTTTCAGTAATTTTTGCTTCTAAATTTATTTAAGGTAATATTAGGCTGTTTTATGATTAGAAGGAGGTGATTTTCTTTGATTAATTTGCAAATGAATTGTGTTAAAACATATCGCCAAGAAATGGACATAATTTTTCTTTGTTTTCTTTTAAATGAATATTGTAAAAGGCAAACAAAATAAGGCCATGACATAATCATTTGTTTATTAAAATCTAATATTTTCTTTATACAATAGCTTCACAAATTTAATGAATAATTTATTATTAAGAGTCGGAATAGGCCTATTGTATTTTTATAATATGATTCCGAATTTTGGGTTTGCATAATAACTAGGTACTTTTTTATATAAGGTTTTTTTAGTCTTAACATGAACTTTAAAGTAAAATGTTATAAATGAGTACTGCTATTTAAATTTGTGTCTATCTTGCAACTTAGTAACTAGATTCGAACCTACCCAACCTATGTTGGAAGTTCCAACTTTTGCAGACTATATCAAAGCCCACTAAAGAATACCGTTGAGGGGCGGGCTTGTGTTCACCGAGACCTTGAACGCTCCAATCGCCGTAGTGCGACGTTGTCACGTTCTTCCCACGCTTCTAACTGACTACAGCTGACTCAACGCATTTATAATTCTTTAAACTGTGCGATCAAGCCTCGAGCGGTAAATACCAGGAATGTTCGAGGCTAGTAGATATGGCAACGCTGTGCGCCCATCCTATTGGCCGCCTCGCAACGGTATTCTGTAGTGGGCTTTGATATAGACTAGTTGCCTTTAGTCTTTTGTCCAGCATGTTACTGAAAAAGAGGCTTACATTTTGACAATCACAGAAGCTGCTAAACGTGTTCCATATTTTGAGTATATATATACATTTTAATCTTCATAATTCCAGTAATAAAATTAATGATTAACAGGTACTTTTAGTTTAATCTAGTTGGAATATGTATGATTTGTATAGTAGGTAGAATCATAAAATTGTATAATAAGAACTAAACATATGTTTATTTATAATAATACTAATAATGGCTTGGTGGCATAGGACTAAATAAATGGATCGCCTAATACAAGTAAACCCTGAATGTAATATATTTATAATTGCTGACCTCTAATTGCACACATCCTTGAGTTTTTTTTTTAGGAATGGTATAATAACCAAAAAGCACACTAGTATAGTTTGTCCAAACGAAATAACAATCTTCAATTAATATGGATACCAGTTTATACTGTATTATGAAAGTAGATATTTAATTAAGTTAAATATAGAGGAATAAATAATATTTCACAGATATTAAATAGCCTATGGCAATTAAAAAATGCTAGTATTTCAGGAGAGTAGACCTACACCTTCGCTTTTGTTTATCACGTGATAATAATGTGATAAGTTCAGTAACATAAGTCCTGAATTGGTCACAAATTATATACTTTAATGTGCAACTAAACAAAAGCATTTAACAAACATATCCCAGAATGTCTTTCAGTTTTAATATTTAGTGTATAACATACAAAAAGTAATTATTTTGTTATAGAATTAATTTTGGAGCAATACAAAACAAACACTTAAATAATAATTTTGTTATAATTTCAGGTTGGGTTTGTAGTGTGGCCTTTTCTACAAACTCTAAACTACACAGTAATAGCAGAAAAGAATCGAGTTGTATTTGTGAGCTTTTGCAGCTTATTGTGGACTACATTCTTGGCGTACATGAAACATTTGGAAGGTTCCAAACAGTTGGAATCACACACGACCGTCTTAACTCCTACAATAACGAAAAAACAAGCGACCGAAACTGTATGGCCTTTCCAGAGAGCGTTAGAACATTAACAATAGTAACATTTAGTAACAAATTAAATTTCATCAACAATCACTCCATTTCATTTTCATTAGTTTATTGTTATTTTTAAGATTAAATATAGTAGGCTATTTATTAATTTATTTATTTTAAATCATTTACGTGGCTGTGCAACAGAATTAATGATCTTTGTATAAGTTAATTCTTATAACTTTTAAATTATAATATTTATAGGTCTTATTTTACATGGGTATGTGAAGGTTATTATTACCAGTACTTAGTTTTTAGTAAAATATTACCTACTTGATATGCTGGCACGGTCTAATTAATTATAGTTTAGAGTTTACTTAAACATAAGGATATAACATTTGTTCTTTGCCTATTTTGGGATAGATTCAAAAGAAATATTACTTATGATACGAGATAATTTTATTAAAATTTGTCTGATGATCATTTCAAGGCTATAACTTTGTTAAAAAAGTAGAGTACAAGAAAGAAATGTAGTCCTTCAAAATGGGGACATCAAATAGATTGCATTAATAACTTATTGTTGTGATACTGCCTGAAATTAAATTATTAGCACAGTGATCTTAGATTACACCAAACAATTGTTCTCTGTTTGAAAAAAAAAAAAAAAAAAAAAATACTATCTGTATGCAGAGTACGATGGGGGCAGATAGATTGAAGAAAACAGGCTATCAACATTATGAAAAGCCTGCAGTCTTTGACAAGAAAGGAATTGTTTAATTGTTTGCTCATATGAAATTAAAAAAGGGATTTCTATAAACTTCATAGCAATTAAATGATATTCCTACAAAATATTTATTAATTTAATTACTAATAAATTAGTAATGTTCTAATTTAGGTTTCATGTTCGTATTATCTTCAATCTTGCTAATTTTTTGTGCTGTTTATCATTTACTCAGTATTTTATGTTGTAATATATTATTTCACATTTTCTTTTTAAATAATTCAGTAGTTCTCACAGGGGCCCAGAGGTTTCAGATCTGACCCTAAATTCAGCACAGTACTAAAAGTTCTCAACGATATTATGCTCAAAATGTTAAAGTTTTTATTTCTTTTCATTTTTGTCTGGGCCTTCAGTAATTTTCACAGGAGATCCAGATAGGAAACAATAGATCGTGTATTTAATTTAAATACAATTTAATATAACTTTACTAAAGAAGGTAAAGTAACGACTTGTATAAAAAGACCTATATTTATTGATATTGATTTGTTACCATACATTTGTTAAGTTTTTATATTAGATGTTTATTATATGTTATGTAAGATTATTATATATATTTATAAAGAAACACATATTTGCTTCTAAAATCATACTCAGTTGTTAAGCATAATTCATAATTCATTATATTTGGTTCAAATGAATATCATCCTTTATTTTCTTAGGCCTATGCAGTACAAACATTATTAATATAATGGGAGCAAAAACATTCTTCTTTTATCTGTAGTAATTTAGAGTAAATAGTGCTCATAGTTTTTAATTGTTTTGGGAACGTTTTTTGTTGAATCTATTATAATTGCAGTGTATTTAATAATAAATTCTACTGTAGTTTTATCTATATGAAAATAATGGTACACACTTACTCTCAATATGTTCATTTGGACATTCTAGGTAGTTTGTAAAGCCAAATTTTATAAGAAAGTGTAAATTTTTTATTTAGTTACACTAAAATATTTATAATAATTAACATGAAGAACAAACTGATATTTTTTCTCACTTTTTGGATTAATGTGTAGGTATTGTAACATACTTTGTTTGTACATAGCCTTTGTAAAAAGTTTTATTTTCAGGGTTTTTTTTTCAATTTGTGAACTAGTAGTTCTGTGGACAGTAGACCTCGCTCATTGAAATAACAAATGTGGTTTTAAAGGACTAAAACTCATTTAATGTGACGCAACCCCAACCGGGGCTCCTTATCTCGGCACCCCCTCCACAACTCGCTCACAATCACAGCGGCCACACTGACGTAGCGCAGGAAAGAGCCAGACAGCAGGTTTGCTCTCTTTCTCTCCCTCTCCATAAAATTATAAGGTTTTATGAAGATATCTAAAGAATAGATGTATAAAAACATGGTTAAAATACAAAAACTAGCACTATTTTTTAACAAATTTGAAGTTTGTGGCCATTTTGTGAGCTTCCCGTTAGATATACCGAAAAAAATCAAGAAAATTTTTTTGTAGAACATCAAATTTTCTACCTGCAAAATTAGTTTTTTAATTCGACTTATGGTTAAGCCACAAACGGGTTTTAGAAAAAAGCTTACACTGAGAAAAATGGTGTGGTCACCATTTTTATTTTATTTAAGGAATGAAAAATGGAAAAAACGTATACATACATTGCTCGGCCTAGGAATAAGGAACATTCGTGCAAAAAATTATGACATTCGGTCAAGGTGTTTTACCTTAAACGTGAGACAGACAGACACACAGACGAAATGCCGAACGGTCGAGCTAAAACGGAGATCTCCCTTTGCTCGGACAATTATTGTTTGGATAATGTGGTGTTTAATGACAAAATAATTGTTATAAATATGTTTGTGAAACACAAATATATTGAAAACCCCACAAAATGATTCCGTCTCTTGAATTTAAATAATACTGCCGGAGTATGGAAACCCAACAGTTTTCCTGTAGGAATAAAGGCTCAAAAAGTATAAACTTTATAACTGGCCTTTGTAGTTAATTCAGTTTTCTTTCAGATAGATAAAACAGTAAAATTGCCAAACAATAAGTTGAATACTTTCAAAATAAACACATCTGTAAACACCAAACAAACTGCAACTCTCTTCTACTTTGTAGTATGTTTGTACAGATATTTCTCCAAAAACTCAAAAGACTTTTTTTAAATGTGGAAACAGTGGAATAGTAGAATGTTAATTGTATAGTCAGTTCCATGTTAAAATATATAATGTTGCCAAACAAAACCTTAATAATCTGTTATTTGTCAAAATAAACACATTTGTAACACAAAAAGATAAACTAACTGTAATTTTCTTCTTGCTAAATGTTCATCACAGATATAAATCCAAAGTATGGAATGACATCTTAAAAATGTAGAAAAGGCAGGGATTGTTAATTATGCACACAAAACTATGTATGTTCAAAAACACAACACGGCCAAACAACTAAATAGTATACTGTTATTTTCAAAATAAACATGTCGAGGAAACGAAAAAGATAAACAACATAATGTAATTTTATTCTGAAGTAAAAGAACTAGAGTTGTGTGGTTTATTTAAACTTAAAATTTATAATACATTAGAACTTCTTTAATCCGAATCAAAGTAATCCGAACGTCCACTAGTCGAAACGCCATATAGGAGTAAAAAAATATATATATTTTTTAAATTTAGCGATTGATATGCTCGACCAGCGCATATCGAACAAATTCAAAATAAAACTAATTTTTAGCAACCAAAAATCGCACTTCATTAATACAGAAAAAAATTAGTGACCTTTTTTAAATTTGATTTGAATTTTTCTACTGTAATATTTTCCATACTTCGTTTACTATAAATATACTGTATGTCTAATATTTTATTTAAATAAACAATATTTTAAACTGCAAAGTATTTTTCAATAACACTTACAAACCATTTTAGCCATGTTTTAGATTTTAAGTTATGTGAAAAGCACAATATGTTCTGTAATCCGATAGTCTGAACCCCTCCGGTTATAATTAGTTCGGATTAAAGAGGTTCAACTGTATTAAAATATCCATGATGACTCATAAGTTTATGCTCAATTGGTTTACTTATTCAAACTTGCTTATTGAATAAATGAGTCGGCAATAAGATGTACAACAAAATGGAAGTTTCTGAAGTTAACTGTAGTTTCAAAAATTTTTAACTAGCTTATTTCGTGAAAAATATTTTCACTTTTTTGTATGAGACAATAAGCAAATGCTTCTTTAAAAATATAAATGTACTAGAGAACCAAAAAATAAAAATAATATACTCTATTAAATAAACAACAAAATTATTTGTAATAGTCTTATGTAAGAATAAAGAGCTTAAAAGAATGTTGAACGTAAAGGTAAACATGAGACATGTTTTTTTTTGTAATTTGACATGATCAGACCAATATGTAAATGAAACATTTTACTGTATAAGTATAAATAAAACAACTGTCAATTTCACCAATTGAGAACTTACAAGTATTTTTGTGTGATAAATATCAGAAGTAAATAAAAGAACTATGCTCTATTGTTAATAGGGTTCTGAACCACTGCCTGTATTATATTTGTTTTGTATAATAAAAGATATATATTTTTAAAATGTCTATTTTACTATAATCACTTTCCTGTATTGCTTTGCAAGAAAAAAAAAAAAAAAAAAAAATAAAAGGAGGAGTAAAATAACAAATGAAAACCAAACTCAAACAAATTTGAACCTTGTATGTAATATAAGTCATTTTGCGCATACTATTTGTTTCCACAAAATTGATTATAAGTGACAGCAATTAAAACAAATGGTTGTTTATGCAATGGGGCGCCGAAACAGCAAGTTTATTTTGATTTTACAAATTAAGATGAATGAAAAGTTAAAATAAATATATTTAACAAGATAAAAATTGTTACTAAATGAATTTGAAAAAACTTGTATTTCAGTTGTTTTCTTTGTAGTTTCTTCCTCTACATTTGTTGTAAAAATAAAGTTACTTTGTATTCTGTTGGAAAAATTAAAATTTCTTTTTAGGTTTTGGGTGTATTAATTTAAACTGTTGAACTTTCTTAAAGTATTTATTCTTTGTGTTACTCATAAGAAAAGGTATAATTGACAAAGGAAGGTATTTTATTTTGGCAATACAAAGATTATAATATGTAGGGGTACCATTTTCATACAGCCGCCATGGGCGCAAAATTCCTAATAATTATTCCTAATAATGTTGAGTGATGAACAATGAAAACTCTGATACTTGAATGATTTCAATGATGTATAATTTTTGATTGATAATTTTGATGA
Source organism: Philaenus spumarius (assembly GCA_018207615.1). Lineage (NCBI taxonomy): Eukaryota > Metazoa > Arthropoda > Insecta > Hemiptera > Aphrophoridae > Philaenus > Philaenus spumarius. The sequence continues at coordinate 29,461 of JAGFPH010011265.1, forward strand.
TGAATAATAATGTGTAATTTTGATTTTCAGTGATATTTGATTGTATTATTTGATTGTGAAACTTGATATTGATATGTAATTAATTCTTGAATATTGTTTTATTGTGACATTTGATTTCAATGTTTGATTGTTTTGAATTGACAATCATGAATTTTTTTTTTTTTTTTTTTGAATTTTTGGTTTTTTGAATTTTGATTTTTTTGTGGCAACTAATAATTGATTTAAATGTAAACATTGGCAAACACAATGATTAGGATTTTTAAATATTAATAATAAATAAATATAACTTGTAATTTTTGAAATTTTATAATAATGTAAAGACCAGATTTCTTTGAAATTTTAAATTTTCTTTAATTTTTTTTCTCTGTTACATGGACTGTGGTGTTTTTGGTGTTATGAAAGCAAATTCCATGAATTTCTTTCATGAACAGGGGTTCATTTCTAATTATCAGGGTCCTGCTTGATGGTTCCAAAAAGGTGACAATTCACTCCTGTCGTAACCCTCAGCACTGCAGTCAGGGACTCGGCTGATTTTAACTGTCACTTTTTGCAATAAATTTGTGGTTTTCAATCTTTCAAGTTCAGAAAGGATATATCTATTTTTTTTAATAATTAGGATCTCTGCTCTATAGGAAAAATAAAGTTTGTATTTTGTATAATTTTTAAATAAAATACTTCATTTTTATTGTTTTGAACTTTTAAAATGAAAAACCAGTAATCTTATTTGATCATCCATTTGTTGTTGTCGATTTTATGTGGAACGGATAAAGATATCACATTAAAATTTGACGTAGTTATAAAGCATACTAACCTGGAATTATTCAGAACTCAAAAAAATAGTTTGCTATGAAATTTAGTAAATCTAAAAATAAATATTTTATAATACTATATAGCATTGAGTATCGTTTAAATGATCTTCATTTAATTATGGATATCAAAACTATTTGTTTAGCACGTTGTGGTACCGTACAAGTATAGTTTTAAAAATCTTTAAATGTTGCTAAATTCCCCATTTTTCCATATAAATTTAAGAAAGTGGTACTTCTAGAAACTGCAAAATATTGAAAAATGTCATCAATCATTACAAATATGTACAGTATGTAACACTGAGTTGGAAGCCATTATTTCTAGACCTGAAAAACTGGGGTGGGGGGGGGGCAAGGACACTACAAAGGGTCGAATGACGGGAGGGGGGGAGGGTATGGAATGCCTCCCAATCATATGGGAATTAAAAAATTATGAAAATCAACCTCCTAAAATTCTTATTTTAATAAATTTCTCGCTAAAAATGTATTACTTATTTGAAACAAAAAATCGTCCTGTAAAAAATATTGAAAATGTGTTTATTACGTAGTTTAGTGGGAAAATTTTGTTTTGTTTTGGATAAAGTGTTGGATTTTTTAAAATAACCTTATAGTTTTTAGTTCAAATGATGTAAGAATGTAATTTATACTCATAACTTGAGAGGATATCTCATGAAAATTTCTAATAAACATTGAAAATGATGAAAAAAAACTGTTCTGACCATATGGATTCGTTCGTTTTTTTAAAACGGTTGATTAAAACAATTTTTTGTTATTCACACCCACGTCACCCACCTGTACCAAGTCTCCACAATATAAAAACTAAACCTGCGAACAACTAGTGAGATATAAGACTGTACGGATGATGTTTTATTAATAACCAAAATATTAAAATAATCGTTGTAATAATCAGTTCAATCGTGTTTAGGGAATCGGCAATTGGCAATCAAGACTGACTTGAGTATCAGTAGACTTTTTCTATCAGAATAAAAACTTGTAAGTTTCAAAACATATTATTTTTTTTTTTTGTTACCATACTGAGCTCCTAATAAATATTTCTTGAAAATAAATTCCTGGTAAACTGGGGGGCAGCCACCCCCACCTGCCCCGGCCTAGAACGGCCACTGGCTGTCACTCCTTTCACTGGTCCCCATCCACCAATGTACAATTTCTTCTCACCATTGTTAGTTCAAAGTATTGAACGCTTAGTTTGTGGAAGTATTAATGTTATTAATATAATGTTGGTAACATTAAATGTTGCACATTGTTTTTTGAACCAACATATTAGGAAGGTGGATTCATTGAATATTTTTATGACCATAAAAACTATAGCTAATATGAGCTTTTGAGTAACCTAACAAAGTTGCTAATTATTCTTTGAAGCTTTCAGCTTTTTTGGGGAATATTTTCAGTTTTGCATTAATTTAATTTATTTTTTCTAAGCTTAAACTCTAAATTAATAGGCTAAAGTTTACAAAAGAAACCTAAAAAAGGAATTCTAAATAATTTGTTATAGCAAAATAATACCTTAAAAATATGAATTACTATTGAATTGGAGTTGCCCTAGTAAAAAATGGCATTTTGTCAAGGGTTAGATTTTCATAATTTAGGTGTAGACTCCTAGATTGTACATTTCAATGAATATAATAAAGGTTAATTGCATTAATTTTTCTGTCATACCAATCCAATAATTATACAGATGGATAATCGGTTTCAAAGGTGAAACCGTGATCGTCAGATCCGTGATATTATATAGTTTCTGTTAAACCATGCGGTGGAACTATATAGTAGCTGGGGTTGGTTATCAGTGATCACCCAAGTACACACCTTGAGCGCTGATACCAACGTCAGATTTTAAATTGGTAATAATTAATGGTTTTTACAAATTTGTGTAAATGTACAACATTTATAATTGTGTTCAATGTGCCATTGTTTAACAGTTTTAATAAGTGTTTATAAGTTAATAATAAAAGTGCCTGGTAAAAAGACGACACGCTTGAATGGCTGAACAACTATAAAGTGCAATGGATGATGACACTTTAACTGTCGAAACCGGTTATCAATCTAGAAATTCTTTGATTCTCTGACAGAAAAAATTAAGATAGTAACCTTTATTATATTTTCATTTTTCTAGTCCAACATTATTTAGTTGTTTTTAGGCATTTATACATACACTGTTCTCTACATAATAAATGCCGAGTTAGCAAAATTTGTTCACCCTAAATCTTGCTCCGAATGTTCTATTCAGCAGCAGCGTTTGGAATGTTTCAAGGGTCATAGATATGTGCCAAACACAAAATAACTTGCTTGCTAATCAGATGGAGATGAGCCAAGTCAGTGATTGTTGTTAATGGTAAATAAAAGAAATGAATGAGTACCTGAATGAGAGAAATTAATGGGTATGGAACCTAAATAAGATCATATTTTTATATATTTGTAAGAAAAAATAACCATTGTTAATTTTTAAAATTAGTTAGTAAATTTAGAAGGAATATATAAATTTAAATTTAAAAACAATTACAAGATATTGATGTCTATATGTGTTCATCTTATTTCAGGAATATTATTAGATTGTGGTATGTCAGCAATGTTCTATGTGATCTTTTTATTGTATTTCAGACAACAAGCTAAAATTTAAGTTTATTTTTTTTTTATATTAGGCAGGTAATGTTATCACTTATATTTGTTACGTAGTTTATACTATTTAATAAATTAGTTTTACTTTTAATGATTAAACTATCTGATTCAATTGAAACTTGAACAATGTGTTAAGAATTGTCTTCATAGTGGCTTGGGCTGTAGAATTTCATCTAATATATGTTTTTTAATTCATATGCTGTATATGTTTATCATAAAAAAATATAGAAATTCAAACAATAGATAAAAAAATAACGTATATAAACTAAAATTATTTTAGATTAGAAGGTTTATATCATATTTGTCAGCATAAAATATTAAGAAGTTTAAATTTCCATTTTTGGTTAATCATAATAAATTTTGTTTCTACAAATTATATCATTCAAGCTTGAGAATGTTTTCTTGTCTGTAAGTTAAACCAGACTGAGCGAGTACAAGCAACTAGTACTTTAATTTATTTAAGTATTAAATTATAATAATGGCCCTAGAACAGAATCCTGAAGTACTTCTCCAACTGAAATGTTTTCAGAAAGAAAACACATTTTCAGACTATTTTAAAATAGCGAAAAAAAAACAATGTTTGTATTATAAATTTATAAATTTTATTTCTTTTTTATAAATTAAAGGAAACAGTTCATATACTGTACTGAACATCATAGAAAAGGTAAATCATGTGTTTAAATCAGCAGTATCAGACATGTGCATCCTGTTAACACCTCAAGGTTATCTATTACATAACAAAGGTTATCACATTGAGACATGATATGTCTTGATACAATGATGTAATCAAAATACTTTATTTAGTTTATCTCTAATGTTAAAACAATGGGTAAATGCAATTTTGAAATGTGTTTCGACATTTTGTATTTTGCTAACAATAAAAATGTGTTCATTTGAAAACTTACTAAGCAATATTTTGTGGTAATTTTCTGTGCACTACTCACTCTACTTCATACATACTTACTCACATAAGAACTTTAAATTATTTTTATTCCAAAACAATTATCTAAAGCGAAAATAAGAGCAGTACTATGACTCATTCCGTAGGAATGAATCGTAAAATAATTAGGAAATAAAAATTGCTTAAATTAAACTGTTTAGATAGTGTGGAATCGTAAAACTTGACCTTAGATCTATTTCAAGAAGTGTAAATAAACAATGAAACTTCTAGACATATCTATTTTTATTGTGAAGGTCTATATAAAAATCATTTGTTTAATGTTACTGAAATTCCATTTAAGCAATACGGTACTTATAATCATTTCATTTATATTTCAAGAGTCAGTTAAATTTTTTTAAATGTTATTGTTTTTTAATAATTTCAGTAAACATTTTTTTAAATATGCAATCAATGTTTATTATAGATAATTTAGAGGAGTTTCTTCCCACTTAATGAATTTATATGGGGATATTTTGTTGTAACATTATTATAAGGTACCCTACACATAGTATATTTGACATATCTGAAGTATACCCCCACCTTGAAATTCAAATTATGTCAAAATGTATATGTATATAAATTACTTATTTCCTTTAATCTCTACAAATAATACTCTTTATACTTTGCCTATTCTGGGCCTGGACTCCTGCTTGCACCAAATGCCACCAATATCCCATTTTGTCTTTCCGATGCCCTTCACCAAATTACTTTTGTCCTTTATGCCAATTTATCTTGGTTTTAAGGCATTTCTAATTATTGGGAAAAACTATATGCAAGGTAAAGTCAGATTAATTTATGTGTTTTAAAATGATTATGAATACCTTAATATTTATGAACTATTGGTGGCATTATATTATTTTTGTCAATATTATTATACTAGCTGACCCGTACTTCGTTGCCCGTGGTGGTTGGCATTTTCAGTCTTTTTAACGTAATTGTATTATTTTTAAGTGTTCAGTCAGTGAGTGGTATTTGGCTTTTATATATATAGATCTTAAATAATAAAAACACTATTGTCATAATAATAAAAGATCTGAAATTATGATTTTAGTAACTTTGATCCCCCCAAACCCTTCCTAAAATTTCGAATTATTTCATACCCTTTCTTAGTGAGCACCTATGGCCCTAGAGGAAGCTACATGCCAAATTTAATTCCTATCCGTTAGGTAGTTTTGAAGAAATCGTTTTTTTAATAACTTTGATCCCCCAAACCCCCCCTAAAATTTCGAATTTTTTCAATCCTTTCTTACTGAGCACCTATGGCCCTAGAGGAAGCTACATACCAAATTTCATTTCAATCCGTTCGGTAGTTTTTGAGAAATCGTGATGAGGGAGTGAGTGGTATTTCGCTTTTATAAATATAGATGTAGGCCTATTTTTATACCAGTCTACATGAAAGATGAAAGGATTTTTCAGTAATGCTATCACAGTGAACTGAAGAACGAAATCGTCTCTTGGTCTTTAATGTTGTATTTAAATGTGTCAATACTGTATAACTTTACAAAATCATATTCAGAATTTTATAATTACGTCACAATTCAACCTTAAGTTTTAATCCTATTT
>JAGFPH010011266.1:17194-35400 GCA_018207615.1 Philaenus spumarius
ACCGTTTCTCTCAGTGTAAGCTTTTTTCCAAAGCCAGTTTGTGGCTTAACCGTAAGTCGAATTTAAAAACTAATAGCATTTTGCTAAAAGCAAATTAAATTTTAAACAAAATTGTATTCCTGATTTTTTTTGAAGTGAAAACTTCTTTAGCGGCGTTGGGCACTTTTTGCTTGGGGAAAAAGCATTGAATTCGCGACCGTTACCACTCGAGATATAGTATGTATTATATATATATATATATATATATGTATGTACGCAACGCGAATATACTACATAGCACTTCTTATTGGGAGAGGAAAAAGCATCAAACTCGCGACCGTCACCGCTCGAGATATAGTATGTATGTATATATATATATGATATTTGTGTTATATGTATATTAAATACCAAAGTCAGCAAAGTCATTAATGTTTTAAATTATTTTATCCTTATTCCTCCTCCTCTAATATTAGTACGGACAAAAAAATATAAATTGGTCATAGAAGTTATCACTTCCAACGTGTGGTCTTAAGCACACTATTTTTCCGTATATCTAACGGTAAACTCACAAAATGGCCGTAAACTTCGAATTTGTTAAAAATCGTCCAAGTTTTTGTATTTCAACCATGTTTTATACGTTTATTCTAAACCAATTCAAAAGTGTTCCATAGCTTTTTTGTAGATAAAGGTTTAAAGAATTCATATATGCCAGTAAAAAAAATTATTGAAGTAAAATTAAGAAAGTTATTAGCTCAAGAAAGAATCACGTTCAGTAACGAAAGGAAAATGTTTAACTTTAGGCCTACATAAAAAGTAGTAAAAATTATTGTAATTTTTTTCATAAATGTAAACAAGTTTCGTAATTTAGTTCTAAATAGAATTGTATAAAAATATTTATCAATTTCAAATTTCTTATTTTGAAAACACCAGTTATATGTTCCTACTACAAGACTGCTAGCAAAACTAGGCCTGTTTTGAATAGTAATTTAGGAATATATCATTTGCCCAAAAATGACATATTATTATAAGAAAGTGTAGAGGATAAATCAAAGAATTGAACTGTATACACCTGTAAATTATCATTGTAAATTTCATAAAAGTATTGGGCTTTACTTGAATTACAAAATGAGATGAAACAAATGAAACCTCGCGGCGATAAAGGACATACAAAAAATGACCGTAGGACACCGTGGGAAGTGTTGGTACATGGGTTGAGATTACTATCACGACTTTTTAACATCGTTTGTTTTCATTATTTCTAATATTGGAATATGATATGGAACTTAAGTTAACTTATGATACGTTGTTAAGTTTGAGTTATTTAAGTATGTAAATATTTAATTGTATGTTGTCCCTCTATAACGCGATATTTTTAGCTATCTTACGCATTATTAACCTAAATAAAACACAATGCCTCTAAAAGAAAATCTTTAGCAGTTGAAGCTCAAGAAAAGAAATAAAACGGAGAACTAGAAATCCCGGAATCGCGGGAATTGTAAATAATGTTTCACCGGCTAAACCTTGTGCTTACTTCCTTACTGGCATACTATTTTTAAGCTAAGCTCAAAAACACATTTGTTATTTCAACGAGCGAGGTCTACTGTTTATAGAACTACTAGTATGTAACAACAGATGATTGAATTGAATTATAATACAGTAGGCTGATTGGTTGCTGTGGTAATGAATGTAAATAAACATGTGTGGCTAAGTTTTTGATCCGAACAGCTGTTTTTCCGTATTTTACTATTTTTACCCTTTAATATTATTAATGATTTGGAAATATAAAATATAAGACATTTAGTTAATACTTATTATTCGCACTATAAATCTTACTTTTCAAAATGTAAATTAAATGTACTTATAAATGTACTAAAAACAAAAACTTTAGTTTACATATCTTCACAAATATCTCAGATTACGATTTCAGAAGAGAATTTAATGTGCCAGACAGTCGGACCAACAAGTCAAACCATAAGGGTTTTCTTTTTAATTTTAATAATCATGATTAAAAATCATCTGTAGCTGAAATAATCAAATTAAAAAAAAAAAAAAAACATTGGGTGTGCTAAGGACCCACGTTGGAATTGATAACTTCTATGACCGATTTATATTGTTATCAGTATTAATATTAGAGGAGAATAAGGGTCAACAAATTACACAAGTCAATATATTGTCAAAAAAATAATATCATATTTTGAAATTGCATAATTATTTATTCACATAACAAATTATTCTTAACTACTAAAAATTGTAAGTGAGTAATTTAAGTATATTTTCAGTTATCAGTAAATCTGCAGAACATTATATTTAATATATTTGCTCACTTTATACATTACACTTTTGTATTCCATTTTAAGCGTGTATATAATCTAATTACTATATCAAATTATAAATAATCAATATGAAAATTGACCAAATGTGTTTAGTTCAAAATAGAGTTAAGTCTTTAGCTTTGACTAAAAAAATGTAATAAGAAATTGTAGAAACTTTCAAAATTTTCAAAATTGTTAATTATTTAAACTTGTTAATTATCTTAAAAAGTCTTAATTTTTCAAAAAATAATATAATTTCCTTTCTGTCTATCAGATTTAAAAATGCGCAATCAAAGGTTATACTTTTTCCATTTAAAAAAGTTATAGAAAAGTTATGGGCAAATCCTCAAATAATAATAAATATAATTGTAATTGTCAATGTACTTACCGACTTTCTGTATTAACGAATCCAACAAGGCAAATTCAACACTCTTATCTATATCATGAGTCACTTTCTATGTATATAGTAAATCAGGTGAAAAGAGGTGACGAAATATTAAATTTATAACAGATATTTTAGTACTATTAAAAAAAAGACAATGATTTTAAGTTATATTTCGGGCTTATTCAAATTAACTGTTAATTTATTCAAATTATACTAAAAGTATTCAAACAGCCAAATAAAATCCATTAAAACGCTGACCGATGTACAATATACTCCCTCTCCACGCTCTGACTTGTGTCTACGCAAAAAGTTGCGTGACGCGAGATTTCAGAAACATAGTCAAGCGAAAGTGACCAACGGACCAATAGAAGTTATCACTTCAAAACATTTTTTCTTAACATATTCAAATACATTTTTCAAGGATTTAACCAAGCTTTTGCCAATAAAGGTTTGTTTGGTATAATATTAAATTCAAACTTTTAAATGCTTACGATTCATTAAAATTGTCTTTACTTTCTGTTCAGAAAAATTTTGAAACGCTACAGCTCATTCAACTTTTTCCTATTAGCATCAAAGTTAAACAAAGTAATATCCATTCAAAAATATGCCAACTTTGCTGCTGTCAACGGATTTGATTACTTTAGTTTTCTACTGGCGTTATGAAGATTTGTCAACAGCGTTCTAGGGGGGGGGGGGGGGGGGGGGGGAGGGGGCTGGACTGGGGTATGGGGCTTAACACGTTCACTGCTAAGGACAATCATGTAAGCTTGACACTGAACACTATGAGAAGCGGCCGACGCACAGTGCATTGCGTGCTTCGCTCGACAACCCCAGTATTGGGAGTATTTTCAATACACAATGCATTGCGTGCTTCGCACGTCAACCCCCATACTGGGAGTATTTTCAATACAAAAAACGTTGCGTGCTTCGCACTCCAACCCCCATATTGGGAGTATTTTCAATACACAATGCATTGCGTGCTCCGCACGTCAACACCTATACTGCCGTCAACACCTATACTGCCGTCAACACCTCTGCCCATAGGTATAGACGCCCATGCTGATAGTGAAAGTACCCAAGCACATGCTTCAATGTGTTCACCTCAATTTCTAACAGACTACTTCAAAAAGGATGTGAAAAGGGTATTTAAAATGGAAAAATAAAAAAAAATTCTACCACTACTGAAAATTTAGTTACGGCTTCATTTTGGCAGTATAACTAAAGATTTGTCGACCTAGTAAAATGTTAGGGGGCGGAACATTGGCTTTTTGTGTAGGGATTGAGAGTTTAAAACAATTAAACTAAATTAAAATAAGTTGAGTGAAGTAGACTCACTTATTCGCTGCTTCAAAATGGTGTAAAACTTTCTCAATTCTTCAAAATATGTGAGGGTGGAAACTTTAGCATAAATGCATACAACGACCTTAACGGCGATTTAAAGAGGATTTAAAGATGTGAGAGATGATTTCTATTATTCGAAAAAAACTCACGAAGTGCTTAATTTCTACATTGTTTCCTACAAAACAGACATAATACGTTATGGAGTAAGTCAATCGATTTGTAAGTTTGGTTCGATTTAGCATAATAAAAACATAGAAAATGTCAACTTACTCCAATTTTATTTCATTTAACTTGTATTTAAAAATATTCATACCGCTTAGTACACAAACAAATATTACAGTTCTTAACCTTTCTTTGATTATACGTTTTGAATAAAGTTGTACCCACTGTCTCAAAAATATGTAAGTACTAATAAAAAAAAATTAATCGAAATTAATAATTATTTTTTTTAGAGTATTTATTATTTAATAAAACATTATTAAATAAACGTACCTGAAACTGGCACATAGTTTCTCACAAACATTACTATTTTCTCTGTTTTTAGTAGAACAGATTCACTGTGACTTCATAATTGTATTAAAGCAGGAGAGGGGATACATTAAAGTAGGAGAGTAACAAATAAATATTATTATTATTAGCTAGAGAGAAAACTATTTAATCGATTTCAAACAAATTTGCACCAAACATGTCAATTAGGCCTATATAGATGCACAAAAAAAGGTTTTGAAAAACAACCACATTTTGGCCAAAAAACCCCCAAAATAGTTATTATTATTATCTAAACGAGAATTTTTAGAAAGATCTGGGTTTTTTTTGCTTATGGTAGGGTACATTAAGGGTCTGCTGTAGTGGCGGTCATCTTGGAGGATCCCATAAGAGCAATGTTAAATTTCAAACCATTTATTTCGTCTCATTTAAGGTCTCATTTTAAGCACAGTCACAATACGCATCCGTCTTGCAATTTACATTTTTTAAATGCTTTCGGTTTGTTATGTAATTGACATTTTGTAAGTACAAAGTTTGAATTTTTTCCTAACACAATAAAAAATGAATAATGAAAAATAATTTGCAAGCCGGATCCGAAATTTTATAAAGGATATTCAGTTTTTTTTCAACACTCAATTACAAAAGATAGACTTTTAAAATGGTTTGAAATGAGGCAATGTCAAAGCGTTCATCTGCAAGAAATTGCACTGTTTAGATAGGGATATAGTGAGAAGAGCTTAAGTTTCCGGTTGCTTTCTCGTTTGCTGGAGCAGACCCTTAAGGGCTACAAATGAGACAAATTTGATCAAAATCGTTATAGCTGTTTTTTATTCTAAAAAATAACCAATTTTTTGGAGGTTTTTTAGCCAAAAAGGGGGTTGTTTTTCAAAATATTTTCAAAACCTTTTTTCGTGCATCTATACAGGCCTAATTGACATGTTGAGTGCAAATTTGTACGAAATCGATAGAATTGTTTTCTCTTTAGCTTTGTAAACATACAGAAAAAAAAACATACAGACAGACATTTTGTAAACATACATACAGACATACAGACAGACATTATGTAAAAACCACTTGTTTGTACTCAGGGGGTCCCAAAACAGATATTTCCACAAAAATCTCAACATCGATTTCTTTTTTGATCACTATACTTTGTCTAGTATAGTATAGTGAGAAAGTAAAAAGAATGTCAATCAGATTTCTATACAAAATGTTACAAATACGTTTTATATCTCATTAAACATATTTACTAAATAATATTTTAGATTCATCAGTTGTAAAGGTAAGTTGAGGTAATTTTAAATACAGGACCTCTTATTTCACTATTTTTAAAGTGAAAAATGTGTACAGTTATGTGTACCGTTATTTCGAGTACATGAAAACTCAAAATAAATATTTCTTTCCTGTTGCCAGTCATGCAGAGACATTTGAATAAACAAGACACGTGATTCAATTTGGCCGAGTGCAGACCGGATTGACTAATCTGGATTTATGAACGGGGAGAAACACACTCACTCATCACAGAAAGTGCCCCAGTCTTACCAACTCTACAAATTAAAAGGACGCTAATAAATAATCTTTGTGCGGCTGTTATTGCTTTGATAAGCCAGCATATTGGGGTTGCAATACACATTTTAATAGCAAAGTTGGGTATAGTGCTCACTGTTAAAATGAACATGGTGCCTTGTGGTCTAGGTGTTCGCTTCGCTCACAGCGGACAAACTCGCAATCACGTGGGTTTAAACTCGTTACTTTTATGGTATTTTACGTTTTGATCAATTTCGGGCTAACCGGGTGGGCTATAAGGTGGGGGTAAATAAACAAAATGTGCAGCATAATCTCCTATATTTATTTATTTAGATAAAATCACCAAAAAGTTTAATTCTAAAGCCCGTCTCAAGTTAAGTTGAGGCAAGGAGGGTGAGTAATTAGGGTCGGTCTAGCCCGCCATAAAACTGACCCTTATTAGTATAAAATAATGATAAGGCTGTATTTATATTGCATTAATTAACATATAATAAGAATTATCAAGTTTAGTAATAATTAATTAGGTTTATTCTTAGTGAATTCTATCATCACTTAGTAAACAACTCTAATTCAGGTAACAATTGACACAGGATGTCTAATGATGGAAATTCTAATATTTTATTACCGGTACTAATTATTATTATGTTGTGTTAATTAATGCAATATAATTAATACCGCCTTATCATTTATAAATAAAAATTTAATTTTGTAATTTCTTGTATTGAAAAAAAAAACAGTTAGTTACAACACTTTAAGTCGGTCGATTAACATGGGACAAACACAAAATTTTTTGTATTATGATAAATAACGATACAGTATCGAGTTTTTTCTCAAATAATGCTTATTTATTACATTATTAAATATGAACTTCTCCAGTACATTTTTGTGGCTTTATTGTTGTAAACCATATTAGTAATGTTAATTCAACTAAGAAAGTTTATAATGCTAGCACAGCTCAAAGTTGGCGAAATGTAATCAAATTTTTTATCAAAATTATAAGGAAAGTATCATGAAACGAAATATGATATCCTTTTTTAATTTTCACTTAAGGTTTGGCTCTCCACATTCAAATCTATGATATTGGGTACCAATTTCAATGTTAAATAACCAAAACATACCGTCACTATTAAGCATATTTTTGTGCTGTTTTTGTTAAAAAACGAAAGCTGTATTTTTTTCTTAAAGTAAAATAGATTGTGGGTGTTGATTGCTAAGGATTTTTGCAATATCTCTTTTTGCAACTGAGTAAAAAATTAATAAAGTTTACTATTTTTTACTATTTGTATCATACGTTTATGAAAACAATAAAACGGTTTCTGAAAATGTATTCGGCAATCAACATCCGCATATGACAGTACTTCAAAATGAAACCAAATTTTTAAATTTATTCCACGAATTAACGGAAAAAATTACTTATTCTGTAGCATTGCTCTTATGGGAATCCGATTCAATATGGCGGGCAGGGAAGCGCCCCCTTAAGGCATACAGAATTGCAATTTTGTACTAGAGTATGCTACCGGTTCACTCAGGTGGCATTAATAAGGGTCAGTTTTATGGTGGGCGAGATCGACCGTAATTACTCACCCTCGTTGCCTCAATTTAACTTGAGATGGGCTTTATAGCATTGAAGAAACATTGTTTCTTCAATGTTTATAGTCTGTCCGTTCGGCCGTGATACCTGACTTCTCGAAACAGATCGCCCCCTCCACTAGTTTGCCACCAGCAGGCCAGGCAAGAGGGTAGGGAGGGTGCATTGAGTTCCGAGAAGTCAGGTATCACGGCCAAGCGGACAGACTATAGTACGAAAATTCTAAAAAATGTACTTCCGGTAACACACACATATATATATATACTAGCTGACACGTACGGCGTTGCCCGTGGTGGTTAGTATTTTCAGTCTTTTTAACTTAATTGTAATCTTTTGAAGTGTTCAGTTAGTGAGTGGTATTTGGCTTTTATATTATATAGATCTTAAATAATAAAAGCACTATTGTCATAATAATAAAAGATCTGAAATTATGATTTTAGTAAATTTGATCCCCCCAAACCCCTCCTAAAATTTCTAAATTTGTCATACCCTTTCTTAGAGAGCGCCTAAGGCCCTAGAGGAAGCTACATACCAAATTTCATTCCAATCCGTTCGGGCGTAATTTGAGGATGATCAAAAACGCATTGAAAACGCAAGGAAAAATGCAAAAACGCCTATTTCTGGCTTAAATTTGGGAGAATCTCAAACATTTTTTAACAGACTACTTTTAGGCCTTAAATACGAACCTAAATACCAAATTTCAACATTTTCTGCCAATTAGTTCTCGAAAAAGCTGAGAAAACGCAAAAAATCGCTAGAAAAACGCGAATATTGGGCGTATCTTTGGGATGTTTTCAGAATCCGTTCTTAGTGCGCGTCTAAAGGTCCAACTGAACATGCATGCCAAATTTGAACTCATTTGGTTCAGTAGATTTTTAGTTCTGCTGATGAATGAATCAGCGCCATTTCGCTTTTATATAGATACTAGCTGACACGTACGGCGTTGCCCGTGGTGGTTAGTATTTTCAGTCTTTTTAACGTAATTGTAATCTTTTGAAGTGTTCAGTTAGTGAGTGGTATTTGGCTTATATATATATAGATCTTAAATAATAAAAGCACTATTGTCATAATAATAAAAGATCTGAAATTATGATTTTAGTAACTTTGATCCCCCCAAACCCCTCCTAAAATTTCGAAATTTTTCATAACCTTTCTTAGAGATCGCCTAAGGCCCTAGAGGAAGCTACATACCAAATTTCATTCCAATCCGTTCTGGCGTAATTTGAGGATGATCAAAAACGCATTGAAAACGCAAGGAAAAATGCAAAAACGCCTATTTCTGGCGTAATTTTGGGAGAATCTCAAACATTTTTTAACAGAATACTTTTAGGCCTTAAACGAACCTAAGTACCAAATTTCAACATTTTCTGCCAATTAGTTCTCGAAAAAGCTGAGAAAACTCAAAAAATCGCTAGAAAAACGCGAATATTGGGCGTATCTTTGGGACGTTTTCAAAATCCGTTCTTAGTGCTCGTCTAAAGGTCCCACTGAACATGCATGCCAAATTTGAACTCATTTGGTTTAGTAGATGTTTAGTTCTGCTGATGAATGAATGAGTGCCATTTCGCTTTTATATAGGCCTAGATAGATAGATAGATAGATATATATATATATATACAATTTTGAATGACTCCCCCTCAAAACGTATTCTGGCGACCATGATTGGTGCTCATTCTCCACTCCCGATTTTAGAAGACTCGTCATAAGAGTAACTACAATAGTTCATCTTTCCTATAGAAATTCGCTAATAATAAACAACGTCAGTGTATGGACAATAAAGTGATCTACATGAGTCTAAATCAAAGTTCATACAAACAAAAAAGTTTCTATAAAAAAAAGCTTTTGTTATCTCACAAGTCACAAGTAACTCCATCTATATTGGCGGCAAAATACTTAGGAATGATGTTGACACCAGGCTATGATGGAAGTCGCAAGCAAAAATGAAGAAAAGTGACGTGAATTTGAAATATAGAAGATTGGCTTCTAGGGCGTCAGTCTAAACTTGGTTTACCAAATTAAATACTGCTAAACAAGAAACTTCTAAAACCAGTCTGGGTTGTAAGGGTCGGAACTTTGAGGTGCGACAAGAAAGCGAATCAAAATAATTCAAACTTTTCAAAATATGATTCTGTGAGTTATTGTTGGTGCACCGTGGTATGTCAGAAAAGATAATAGTTATATAGTTGTTGGTTTATGAGTAAAGAGCATTTTTATTGGTAAATGAACAAAAATGGTGATTAAAATAAGCAAAACCAGTAGTTTTGTACTAAGAAAATTACCAAAAGGGTCAAATATAGACATTTAAGTTATTAAGAGTACTTCAATAAATTTAAGAAAGCATGTTGAACAGTTAATGCTACTGTAGAGGTGTTTTTACGTGGCATTAATATATAGCAAGTTGTGTGTATAGGGGCACTATTTAAAATTCCAAGTTTTCGAACTCCACGCGTGCCACCGGCCACGAAATCCCCCATATTTTTCACCTTGTTCTAGCTTTTTCTAATTTTTAGTATGAAGGACTGGTTTGACAAAAATATTCATTCAGTCCTTTTTTAAAGAACAGGAAATTTACCACATAACTAAACGACTATAAACATAATAACCTTTTTTAAAGCTCATATTTTATGGAGTATATTGTCGTTTTTTCAACGTTTTAACTTGAACGGTTCTCAAGTTATAAGCGTTTTAATAAACGGCGCCCCCACCATATTCTCCCCTTCCCCTGCTGATATCGACCACGCTGGGGGGCGACGACATGGCTTTTCATGATCACTATAGTGCCTATAACAATAATCAGAAAGAAAAATTGCGTCAGGCTTTCCATGCATACGTAACCCCCTTCAGATCCTGGACTAGAGACCTTGAAATCGAAACAGTCGAAGAAGCAATAATTCGACGACGCAGCTGAACCGCTAACGTGAGTTAAGCGAGTTTCCAGAATTAAGTTTATATGATTTTAGGGTTTCAACCAACTATTTGGGAAATTGTTCTACTAACGAAAGCGTTGAAAGCTGCCTCTGTGTAGGAAATATATTAGTAGAATTTGTTTGTAACTCAGCCTCCAACCCCGACTCAAGCACTTCTTCGTTCCGCTCGCAGCGGAAAATCTCGCTTTGTGAGATTGTATCTCGACCTTGCGGCATCGGATTTTTTTACTCCTTTGCTTCGCTCGCAGAGGTTTGCATCTCGGCCGTCGGCCTCGTAACAGAAACTGAACTACGATAAAATCCCCCTAGTGGATTTGAACCAAGTACTTTTATGGTATTTTACGTTTTGATCGATTTTGGGGGAACCAAACAAAATATAAGGTCGTGTAAGAAAACAAAATGTGTAGAATAATCTCCTATATTTATATGTTTGCATAAAAACCCAAACAAGTTTAATTTTAGTACGAAAAATGCTAAAAAATTACTTCGGTCAAACAAAGTATTTCTGGTTGTTGGATTTTTTGGCTAAAGAACTCGTCCAAGCCACTTAGACGTCGTGTGTTTCAAATTTGACGTAAACTGCGGCTTATTAGAGTGCGAACACATATAGTAGGGTCTATATATAGTTTTTAATGACGCCCGAAAAAATGTTCAGGGGACCATGATTGGTGCTCATTTACTACTCCAGACCTTAGGTCTCACCATAAGGGTCACTGCAATAATTCATATTTCTGTAGGATGAACTTTTTACAAAAAATAAAGACATGTCTAGTAGGCCTACTCACTTCATTTGCACTTATAAAATAAAACTAAGAGGGGCTCCGCTCCTGGTCGCTTCGCTCGCCCATCCCGGCGGCGACCCATGGCAAAGCCAATGCAATCAGATTATTGTATACCTGATATTTTCAGGAAATATTGATTGATATAAGTTTGTATCGTTATCAAATCCCACACATTTATAAATAAATTATTATAAATACGTTGTATGTCTCTATAATCTTTTTTTTTTATGGAACATTTTAACTCTTTCACTGACGTCATCTTTAGGCTGAAATTAAACTAACAACACATATTCTTCATAAAAATAGTTAAAATGTTATTTTTGTTCATTTTTACACGTCTTATCTCTCTATATATAAATATGAATGTTTCTTTGTTCCACTATAGACTAAAAAACTATGCAACCAATTTCACTAAAAATTTTCACATTTCATCCATATTATTGCTAGGAGTGTTTAGACGTTACAATTTCTATATTCTAAGGGGTTGAAATGGAGGTGCTTCCCCTAAACAATAAATATACATTAAACTAACTTAGTACAATCTATAAAGCTAAAATTATATAATATTATTTTTAATTGATATAAAACACTCTTTGCAATTTGATTACTTAAGTCAAAGGGATGAATTTAAATAACTACCCAATTAAATAATAATCCAAAGACTTACTTTTTTTATATGTTCCAAAACTACGCAACTAATTTCACAAAAACTTCACAATTTATACATTTTAGTACCAGAATTGTTTAGAGAATACGATCACTGAAATAAAAGATATTTAAATGGGATAGCTACCCTTATACAATAAAATAACTTCCAATAACTTCCTACAAACTATATAAAACTAAAAGTATTTAATATTATTCTTAAGTGATATAAAAACTATTTGCAATTCAATTACTTAAGTCAAAGGGATGAAATGGAAAAACTACCCTTAAACTTAAAACAAATAGCGAAGCATTGCCGGGTCCAGTATTATAATAAAAATTGTCTGTAAGTATCCCACATGTTGTCCCAGCTGGTTCTACTACTTGACTGGATTGCAATCTAGTGTCTATGTACTAGTATCTACATGTTGTTGGAGCTTGAGATACCTGATTAATAAATCATATGTATACCATTTGAATTAACTTTGAGTTTTTAATTTAATAGGCTATATTATTTGCGCTATTTTTGGTGTATTTATAAATATCAAATTTCTCTAATACGGGTCGCCGGAATACTACCCCCCAGAAAACTACCCCCCCCCCAAGCAGGTTCCTACGTCATTTTGACGTCAGAGATCGGGGGGAGGGGCAGTTTTCCAGTCACGCACACTCAAGTTTCAATATAATTAGAATAAAAAAAAACTAGAGGACTAACCTAAACTGTTTAGTCACAGTATGTTGCCGATAACAGTAGCCTATAATTGTAGGAACCTGATTGGGGGGGGGGGTAGTTTTCCGGGCGGTAGTATTCCGGCGACCCGCTTTTGCTAGGGGGAGGGGTAGTATTCCAGTCGCGGACACGGCTCCCATATTGGTTAGTTGGCAGATTTCGTGACGTCACGTTTCACCTGGGGGGGTAGTTTTCCGGGGGGTAGTATTCCGCATCCCCTCTAATACGTCCATAATTCTGCTCTTTTGATTTTTATGCAATTTTCCATGTGATCTTCTATGTTCTTGTTGTTCTTGTTAAGAATGGTTGTTATTGATCAGGTGTTCGGCAAATGTAGATCTGTTTGTGTTCAGGTTCCTTTTCAGCAGGAGTTATTTAAATCTTGTTTTAAATGTCCTTGCAATTTGTCCTATGTAATATTTTGAGCATTCAGTACAATTTAATTTATATACCCCGCTATTATTATATTTCATCATATACTGAAGATGCCATCAGTGAAACATGTTTGCATTAAAACAATAAAAACAAAAACAAAGATCGCTGAGGATTGTTACAAGGTACCGTAATTATAACAATTTATTTTTAAACAAAGCAATTCGATAGACTACAATGAATTCTACATACATTATATTCGCACCTCTAGACTATCAAGAAAACCACATACAGTTTGTTTTACTATTTGAGGTTATGTCACCACTATTAGTTCAGCTAATTAGCAATTAACACACATTTACGACTTAAACAATTAGACAAAGTTAGAAATATGTGTGCTTTAGTTGTCGAGGTTGCATACTTCCTGCACGAGGAACCGGAAACGAAGGGGAGGTTGGCGAAGGGTTGTTTAGTCTGTATATCATCCGACACTTTACGGGATCTAAATTTCGTATTGTTGAGCACTCCACTTGACTTCCCGAAGGGAGGAGCTACGAATCATTTGTTACCACTTAACTAAACCGAGGGAAATGACAGGTGTTTTATTGTAGGCACTGTGATTGTTGCGATCACGTGATCAAATGTTTGGCTTGTTGGTGATACCTTTGTTTTAGAGAGTCGTACCGTAGAAGGAAAAATGAAACCCTCGGCCATCTTGGATTTTTATCCAGTAAAAGCAATGTTAAATTTAAACCCATTTATTTCGTTAATTTTTTATCATAAAATTGTTTACAAGGTCTCATTTAAACCACAATCACAAGACGCGTCCGTTTAGCGTTTTACATTTTTTTAAATTCCTTTCATTTCTTATGTAATCGACTTTTTTTAAGTACCACGTTTAATTTGTTTTCCTTAACCAATAAAATAAACGGTATCAAGAACTGGCACATACTTTCTCACAAACATATTTAAATTATTAAACAGATTCATTGTGACTTCATAATTGTAGGAGAGGTGATTTATAAAAGTAGGAGATTAACTAATAAATATTATTATTATTATCTAGAGTATCTAGAGAGAAAACTATTCGATCGATTTCGAAAAAATTTACACTAAACACGCAAATTAGGCCTGTATAGATGCACGAAAAAAGGTTTTGAAACATTTTGAAAAACAACCCCCTTTTCGGCCGAAAACCCCTTAAAAATCAGTTATTATTATTATTAGCTAAACGAGATTTTTTAGAAAGATGCAGTTTGTTGCATATGGTAGGGTTCATTAAAGGCTACAAATAAGCCAAATTTTATCAAAATCGTTACAGCCGTTTTTTATTTAAAAAATAATAAATGATTTTTTGGGTTTTTTTGCCAAAAAGGGGGTTGTTTCAAAAATGTCATAACCTTTTTTCGTGCATCTATACAGGCCGTGCATCTATTTGTTTGAAATCGATCAAATAGTTTTCGCTCTAGCTTTGTATACATACAGACAATCATTTTGTAAAAACCATTTTTTTGGACTCAGGGGGTCGCAAAACGGACATTTCCACAAAAATCTCAACATCGATTTTTTTGCGATCACTATACATTCTCTATACTATAGTATAGTGAGAAAGTAAAAAGAATAATTAAAAGTAAATCGCAATCCGGATCCGCAATTGTATTAAGAATGCTAAGTTTTTTTCTCAAATGAGGCAATGTCAAAAACTCCAGTGTTTGGTACCGCTATACGATGAAGCGCTGGAGTCGCCGGTTGTTTCATCTTTTACTGGAGCAAACTCTTAAAGTAATGGTAGGTAAAGCAAGGTCTATTTACTCAGATCCTTGGAAAATCCTTGGAAAAATAAATTTCTTGAAAAATCCGATTTTCTTAATTTGTTGTAATTTTTTTTATAACAAGGGAACTAAATGACCTACAGGGTTCCGCTTGTGCTTAAATTAAAGCTAAAATAATCGCTCTACAACTTCATCCCTATGACTTTCGTCGAAGGATGAGTATTTTAGCCGATATTTTTTGCTCGGAAGACGTCTAAAATTACAATTTCGAATTTTTCCGAGAAAATGGCAAAATTTTGAAGTGAAGTATCTCGGGACCTATTGGACCTAAAGAGCTGAGGTTGCACTCAAATTGTAGACAATTAAAGAGTGTAAATGTTGTCTTTGGTAGGATGCATCTTTTAGAAGTCATAAGCCAAAACTGAAAACAATTATAAAATTTCGAGGTTTTTTGAACACCTCATAGTTAGCACAGGTCTTTCGAAGCTGAAAACTTGGTTTTACACTATGATATCTACTCTAACAACATCCCAAAAAATCGGAATGGTGCAATTTTTTGCAACACGATTTTTGTGTCAACGGTGACTGGTCTATAAGTGAAAGACGAAATCCTACTGCGGATTTGAATGGAAGGGTTTTCTCATTTCCGGCGCATCGGTGTTCTCAGCGCTGCTTCAGTATCCCTTCCGTGTTTTCTAAAATAAATTCCCAACGATATTTTTAGAATTTCACGGACGTGATTTTTTGTTTGTTTAATATGAATAACGAACAACTCATTGATTGTGTCAGCAAATATCAGATTTCATACGATCTATCTAATCATAAATGTATGTATATTTCAATTAAATGAAATCTGAAGCAAGATGGGAGAGGAAAGGAAACATTATCTCTAACATGATATCTGGAAATGACGAATTATCTATATGTTAAGCTTCGAGGTTAAAAATCGTAGAAAATGTTTGTTTATGACTTTCTCCGCCCTATACGTAGTATATGGAGAAAGTATTGTTTTCATCCAAATTTTCGAATTTGAATTTTTAGTGGAATTATCTGTTTTGTGCTCCCTGAACCCCAAAAATTTGTTTAGTGGAATTATTTCTGTAGGTGATCCCCGAACTCAAAAATATTTTTAGTGCAATTATTTGTTTTGGTGCTCCCTGAACCCAAAAAAGTGTTTTTTTTAATCCGTGTGTCTGTTAGGATGTGTACAGAGCTGGAGACCATACCAATGGTCCAATTGTGATGAAATTTGGTACGTAGGTGTAGTTCTGGTATATCTCAAGGGGTCTTTTCGATTTTTTTGGTTTTTAAGGGGTTTAACGGCTCTAACGATTTTGATACAATTTGGCTTATTTATAGCCCTTAATATACCCTACCATATGCAAAAAACCGCATCTTTTTAAAAAGCCTTGTTTAGGTAATAATAATAATAACTGATTTTTGGGGTGTTTTGGCCAAAAACGGGGTAGTTTTTCAACATTTTTCAAAACATTTTTTCGTGCATCTATACATCAGGCTTAATTGACATTCATATTGTTTTTGTTTTTGCCTTATTTACTGGTTATATATTGACATGTTTGGTGCAAATTTGTTTGAAATCGATCGCATAGTTTTAATAGTAATAATAATATTATCTCTTATATAAAATGCAATGTCCTGACTGACGATCAACGCAGAGCCGATTCTATTAAAGCTAGAGACTTGAAATTTGGAAGGTACATCCGTCCAATAATGTAGAGGCGTACTAAGAAAGGATTTTGCAAAATTTTGAATTTAAAGGGTAGAAAATGCGAAAATTCATCCCTCCCATAAGCAGCCATATATAACAGATGAAACAGCTGATTCGTATTTATTAATGTGTTATTCTGGTTACTATGGTGATTATTCCAAACTCTTTCAAAAAAAGTGTGTTGATTTTATAATAATAGGCCTAACCTAAAATTGTATTAAACCTTTGGTCCAAATAAGCTGTTTTATTTATAATGTGTAACAATAATATAATGTTAAATTGTAATATTAGATGTTTTAATTATTATATTTCATAGGTTTTAAAGGCCTAACCTAAAATTGTATTAAACTTTTGATTCAAATCAGTTGTTTTATTAATTATGTGTAACAATCATTAGGCCTATGTTGAATTACACGGGATACGAATTACAGGCTTTCAAAGTTTCAAATTAAGCAATAGCGAAGCATTGCCGGGTCCACTAGTTATAATATAATATTTATGTGTGTTACATACAATTCTAAATAAACACTTCCTATGCTACTCTTGGGAAGGTATAAAGTTTCAACTGGGAGAAAGTATGTGGCAGTTATCTGGTACCGTTTATTATTTATTTCATCCATGTATAAAAGTTTGAACTTCTGTTAATTTAAAATATAGGCCAACCGATACTGAACTGACACGGCACTGGTGTGTGGGAATGAAGAAACACGGATAGCACTGATATTTAACTGTAACGGCACTGATTCGTCACGGACCTGTGTAACTATATACCTTAATAGGGTCAATTGTCTGGATAATAGACAAAATGACCAACCTTAAGATTGACATAATTATAAACCATGCTGAGAATCATTTAGGCCTAATCAATCAAAATTTAAAAAATTTTATGAAATACGTTTTTTGGGGTCAAAGTTTGGTACCCTCAAAAATAAATATTTTTTAATACAGTCACGTCATTTTTAGTGCGTAAATTCAAATGCAATCAGATGTTATTGTGTCTTGAAGCTATACGGATAATTTTTCATTAGTAATTTTTATTTATCTATTATAGTCTAGTGAAAAGTGAAAATGTAAAGTTTTGCAGTTTTGTTACTTGTATACCTATGTATAATAATTCATTAAATTTGTTTCTGTGATAAATTTACAACTAAAGTGACCCTTAGTTGTTCCGGTAAACGCATTTTAATACGCGATATGGTAATCGTGTTATCGAATAAAAACTTCATGAAATATTAATTTGCATATATACATTTAACATGCCATGAGGTAAATTTATTTTTAAGCTTTTTACAATTTGTTCCATTTTATATTGGCCGTTGAATACGTTTAATAATATGACTAAACATTATAATTACACATTATATCATTTTATTGCTTATAGGTTAGCACCTCTGCCACAATGTCGTGATGAATCGTGTTGTAAATTTTACCCGAGACTTTTATAAATTTTTCAAATGAAGGGGACATATAGAGAGAAAGCTGTCGTAGGACTGCCAACAGAAGTGAAAACTGTCATGAATATAAATCGGTGGTTATAGCCTATTGGATAAATACGAAATTTAACCAACATTTTTAGGTTAGGCCTATACTGATCCAAAACACGTTTCTTTAACGCATTTACATTCATTACC